>APFE030497521.1:89651-120251 GCA_000404065.3 Pinus taeda | reverse complement strand
GCTTTACTTGAGGTGAAGAAGGGATTTCTTGCTGGAGGATGATGCTGGGTCAAAACATATGGTTGTAATCCTCTTGCTTTTCTTGATATTAATAAAGCTATTCAAGTTTTCCTCCATATTCTTGTATGTTTGTATATATGCATTTGTATGCTTAACACATATCTGGTCCTGTGTTATTTATGAATATAGATCTATGTTCTTCGGTAGTAGTATGTTGCTTTGATTCCACAGGTGCTCTTTGAAGCTGGGCAGACAAAGAAGAAGCGACAAAGATCTATCAAGAAGGAGAGGAATCAAACAAGGGAACCAAGTGCAAGACTAAGGTTGTTGTCCTTTGTTCCACTCTTATCTATTTTCATAAAGGAAAACGAAAGTAGACTTTACTTGTTTGTTTCTAAGATAGCTACCAGTCTTAGTGGGAATAGCAGCTCCAAGTGGACACTATTCCTAGTAACACTATCCTTCATAGGAATTACACATTCGAATAGAGACTTGGAGAGCTTGTGAAGAGGCTAGGATTTGGCCTTGAGCTTGCTTATGAGTTGGAGATTGAATTTTACTGAGTGTTGGGATTGTTCTAGAGAGAACATGCATTATAATTTCAACTTCATTTTCCGGATTAATACAAAACAGATAGTGGGGTTTTTATTGTGGCTTTCCCCAAATATTTATTGTGTTATGTGCCTTTGATTCTCTTCCTATATTGATTATTTTTTTCTTGATGTTTATGGGCTTCCACTGTAAAGAGTAGAAGTATATTCTTTTCTGTTGCTTTAGAAAATTGCATTAGCTTGTGAATCTACAGGATTTTATAAATGTTATCAGAGCAAGATTGTTTTCTGGGATGAGAGTTTGAAGAGAAGATCTAAGAATTTATGTGCAAAATTTTCAGACACGAATAGAAGATCTTGATTCCTTGGGAAAATATATCCAAATTCAAAAACAAAATCAGTTGAATTGGAGTTCAGATGACGGAGATATCATTGATTTAAAATCAACTCTCTAGAGGACATTTCGAAGGTTTGGGTTTCTAGGTTACAGGTGAAAGTCGAATTTGCATACATACTTCATGATTGACAGATTGTGTTCCATGGTTTGAGGCTTGAGTATGCCTTGGAAGGAATCTCAAATTTCATAGCCTGGAGGCAGAGGATGGAGGTTGTGCTAGAGGACAATGGCTTGAAGTAATTTGTTGAACAAGAAATTCCTAAGCTAGTAACTACTAATGCGCAGAACTTGGTTGAGTGGAAGAAGTGTGTGGTGAAGGCAAGGTAGATAATCCTTGAGGGAGTTCGAGATCATATTGTCTCGAGTGTCCATGGAAAGGAAAAATCACATGCTATGTGGAAAACATTGATAGATTTGTATCAGAATAGCAACGATCAAAGGAACTTGGAACTCAAGGATAAACTTCATAAAATCATGATGGAGAAAGGTGAGACGAGTCCAAAGTACTTGACCAAGTTCACTCAATGCCTAGATGAAATTTAAATTGTTAGAATCATGGTTTCCGAGGAGGATATGGTGAGCCTTGCTCTTCTTGGACTCCCAAAGAGTTGGCATACTTATCACAACTCTGTCAATGGTCGGAAGAAGTTGCCAGATTGGAAACGACTATGATCAGATTTGATGTAGGATGACATCAGGAGGAACATGAGGGATGGCTCTTCATCAAAGACTGGTGCTGAAGAGAAATTTTCCTTAGCAATTAAGGCGAGGAAGGGGAAAGGTAAAATTTATCATTCCAAATCTGATTCTTGTCATGGAGGTAAGAAGAAGGACCTGACAAAAGTTAAATGATTTCATTGTCACAAGATGGGTCACTTTGTTACAAATTGTCCATTGATGAAGTCCAAGGAGAAATCCTCGGGAAGAGTGGCGGGTGAGGCTTTGACCTCCCAATTTGAATTGGACTTTTCCCTCATTGCATGCATGGTGTCTTCAATGATGGGAAGTGTCTCTTACTTAGACAGTGGAGCCTCTTTCCACATGTTTGGAAACAAAGGGTTATTCAGTGAAATGGAGGAGAAAGATCTCAAGATGCATATTGAAATGGGTGATGATGGTAGGTATAGTGTTACTGGTGTGGGCACTATTACTTTTCAGAGGGAGCATGTGGCTCCACTTACCTTGAAGAATTTTATGCATGTAACTGGACTGACAAAGAAGTTGGTATCCATTTCCATGCTTGAGGATAGAGGATATGATGTGATCTTTTCAAAATGAAAGGTTTTCTTTCAAAGCATAGCCACGGGTCAAGTAAATAAGATAGGGATTTGAATTCAGAATCTCTATAAGATAGAGGTAGATGATTGTGTTTCTTTGAGTTCAAAATCAGAAAAGATGTTGAGCTGAGGCGTTAGTGAGTTGTGGCATAGGTGATTAGGCCACTTGCATCATGGGGCTTTGAAGACATTGCAACAATATATCCACCAGTCTTCCCAATGGTACACTTGAGCAAGTTGATACAAGCAAGGGTTGTACTTTAGGAAAATACACCAAGTCTTCCTTTGGAGACAAACACGGTCAAGCAGAGTCAATTGCAGAGAGAGTCCATTCAGATATGTATGGACCATTCTCAACAACATCCATGGCCAAACATAGGTATTATGTTATATTTGTTTATGACTGTTATTGTAAATGATGGGTAATTTTTATGCAAAAAAAGGATCAAAATTTAACAAAAAATTTTGAGTTCAAAGCATTGGTAGAGAAAGAGTCTAGCAAGAAGGTTAAAGCTCTACGGAGTGATAATAATGGTGAGTATGTCTATAATGAGTTTAAGAAATTCTGTGCAGCGGAAGGGATTAAACAAGAGTTGACAACACGCCATAACCCTCAACAGAATGGGGTTACCAAGAGGAAGAACAAGAAAATAGTAGGGGCAGCAAGGGCGATGTTGCATGATCAAGGCCTACCACTACACTTGTGGGTTGAGTCATGCAACATAATAGTTTATGTTCAAAACCATAGCTCATATCAGATACTTAAGATGAAGACACCAGAGGAGGCTTATTTTGGTAAGAGGCTAGATGTTGGTCACTTCATGATTTTTGGGTCATCGATTTATTTCCATGTGACCAAAAATGCACAAAAGAAACTTGAGCCAACAACATAGTTGGGGATCTTTTTGGGGTACACTGATACACCCCACAACTATTAGGTGTACATGTTGACCAGTCAAATGATAGTGGTTCACAAGGATATCATGTTCGATGAGGAGAAGGGCATGCAAGTATCCCTTTAGAGGGAGCTTGAAAAACATGTAGATGAGGAGCTTTTAGGTCTTAAGGTTGAGGGGCCTCAAATTGATGCAGAGCAGGAACATTCAAAGGTTTAAAGAGTGGAGACATCCACTTAGGCAGAGTCTTTGAGAGAGGAAAGAAAGCAAGGAGAATTTTAAGGACGGAAATGTATCTTAAAGTTTAGAAACCTTGGCGAATCCCACTAGTCCATAATATGAAATCTATAAAATGTTTGGAGATATTTTTATAAAAATATTCAAATTTGTAATATTTTTATATAGTCTATATATAATTTTTTGGCAATTTTTAGGGTAAAATAATTTTATTCTATAAAATTTGGGTGAATCATTTTTAGAAAAAAATGGAAATTAGTGAATCTTTCTTTTGGAAAAAGTATAGAAAATTAGCCCCTAAAATTTTCCTTGGAAGAAAGTGCACTAGAGAGGCTAACAGATTGTTGGATGATGCATAGGAAAAGATGGGTGCACCCTCTTCTCAATGCAGACAAAGGAGGTCACCAGAGAGGTACACCAGATACATGGTACATATGGGTGCATGTGTTGTGATAGAGACATCTTCCTTTCAAGAAGTAGTGCAACAGCCGGTTTGGGTTGATGCAATGGTGGAGGAATATGAATCCATAGTTCAAAACAATATTTGGGATATGGTACCGAGACTGGAGAACAAGTCAATTGTGAGCTCTCATTGGCTCTACAAGTTATAGTAAGTTTCATATGGTAGTATGAAGAAGCATAAGGCCAGATTTGTGGCCCGTGGATTTTCACAGGTAGACGATATTGACTATGATGAGACCTTTGCTCTTATTGCAAGGTACTCGTCAATCATATATATTTTTGCACTGTCAACACAGATGGGTTGGAACATCCATCAGATGGATGTGAAGACTACCTTCCTTAATGGAATGATTGAGGAAGAGGTGTACATAGAGTAGCTTGAAGGTTTTGAAACCTTGGACCATGAGTCGCATGTGTGTTGACTCGAGAGAGTGTTGTATGGGTTGATGCAAGCACCCTGTGGTTGGTACACCAGGATAGATGTCTACTTCATTGGGTTGGGCTTCACGAAGAGTGAAGTGAATGTGAACCTATATCACATAGTGGTGGAAGGTAAGTTGTTGATCATTTTACTTTATGTAGATGATCATATCCTAACAGGTGATGAGAAGCTCATAAAATCTTGCAAGGAGGACCTTGCAAGAGAGTTTGAGATGAAGGACATGGGGCTCATGCATTACTTTCTTGGCATGGAGGTATGATAGGGAGATTGTGAGTTATTTGTATCTTATGGCAAGTATTCCAATGAGATACTGAGGAGATTCTGCATGGAGAGCAGTAAACCCATGGAGACTCCTCTAGTTGGTAATTGGAGGAAGGAGGATGCTACTTCAAGGGAAGTAGTGGAAGCTATTGTTTACAAGAAACTTGTGGGTTCACTTATGTACTTGGTGAAGTGATTGTTAGGCCTACAAAGATGTAATGGAAGGCGACAAAACATGTATTGAGATACCTCAGAGGCACTACTCAATTTGGGTTATGGTACAAATCGAAAAAGGCAATGAAGCTTCAAGGCTTCACCTATGTAGATTGGTGAGGGAGTCCATCCAACAGGAAGAGAACATCAAGAGGGATCTTTAGTATTAGGTTAGTGATAGTTTCTTGGTACAACAGGAAACAAAGATCGGTTGCACTCAGTTCGATAGAGGAATACATGACTGCAAGTCAGGCACCATGTGAGGCTAGCTGGATGAGTAATATCCTGGTTGGTTTGTTTGGTCAGCAAGTCAATCCAACAGTGATTTACTGTGATAATTAGAGTTGTATCAAACTAATTTGAAAATCTAGTTTTTCATGATCGGTCCAAGCATATTGATATCCGGTATCATGATCTTAGAGATTATGTAATGAGGCGGATCATGTTGTTATATTACATTCCCATAGAAAGCAAGATGCTAACATCTTGACAAAGGAGTTGTCAAGATGTAAAATCGAGTTTCACAGAGACATGATTGGGGTAGTTGATAATACCTTTCTTGTTGAGAGGGAGTGTTGAGAAATGGAAACAAGAGAGTCTAGCTTAGTTTGTCCTTCAATTAAATTGGAAACTAAATTTGAATTATATTCTCATAGAAACTTAAAATAGTTAAATTAAGTTTATTAAAATTACATATCTTAGGAATTTTGAGTTGGAAGTCTTTTTGAAGTCATGTATATGTTCTCCCTACTTTGTAGCAGTCAAGTGTGAGTTAATTGTGAGTTTTAAAATAGAAGACTCGGTTTCATGAGTCGGCTCAATTAAATTACTTCTCAAACTGATTGAGAAAACTAATAGTGAGTAAACAATCAATGGTAACACTAATGAACTCCACCAATGCTACTCTAGTTAACTGAATATTTAGTCATCAGAAATTCATTCATGTCAATTTTGAGAAAGACCCAATTGAGACTAGAGTGTAGGGACATTGTACTATTTGTTTTAGATTTTTATAAGTTGCACTGATAGTGCATGCAATTAGGAACTGATCCTTGAGGTACTGCACTATTTTTGGAGGCTTTTTTCCCTTTAAACACAACCTATCCTTCATAGGAATTACACATTGGAATAGAGACTTGGAGAGCTTGCGAAGAGGCTAAGATTTGGCCTTGAGCTTGCTTATGAGTTGGAGATTGAATTTTATTGAGTGTTGGGATTGTTATTGAGAGAACAAGCATTGTAATTTCATATTGATTTTTTGGATTAATACAAAATAGATAGTGGGGTTTTTAGTTGTGACTTTTCCCAGATATTTATTGTGTTATGTGCCTTTGATTCTCTTCCTCTGTTGATTATATTTTTCTCGATGTTTGGGATTCCACTGTAAAGAGTATAAGTACATTCTTGTCTCTTTCTTTACAAAATTTCATTCGGTTGTGAATCTACATGATTTTCTACAAGCCTTCTGTGTTGTTCCTTTTGGTGTCTCATCCCCTCAGTTTAGCTCTGTGTGATTAGAAAGTGATGCCAAAATATGCTCCTAATAGGGATCAACCCTTCCTAAACCCAATAGAGATAATGAAGCCTCCATGAAAGAGAATTACCATCCTCAATCATGTACATAACTTCCGTTTACACTCTTCCAACAAACTCATCTAACTTTGCCTACTCCAACATAGAAATAAACCTAATAAAATTGTTGTTATACTCTTTGGATAGGATCCTATAGAGACTATAACTCCTTTAATTCATACGTCCTTATTCTTGTGATTAATTTTCACTTGTGATTGATGTGGTTGGTCAAAAAATGAGGAAACTTTATTTATATGTGATCTAGAAGCATCAAACACCCTACAAAAGACACCTCTTCAAGTCTAGCTAGCCTGTCCCTTATGTGTTTTAGCCCTCCACATAAAATACAAAATTATTTTCTCTCACTTGAACACTTTTACCAAGGTTTCCTTAGCTTCCCCTTTATCCAATAATGGTTTCACACATGCAAAAATTGTCCAACCTCCAAAACCATTCTTGGATTTGTACCCACAAATTTGGCTACAAAACCCATTGCTTGTGCACTCAGCCCAAAAAGATTTTTTTGGCACCAATTCGTAGAAGCTAAGTACCTATCATTTAGGAGTATCTCTGATGAAAACGAGAATACCCCTTGCTAGAAACCAATTCAGGGGCTCTTCATTTTCAAGATTTCTTCAAATCAGATCTTGGGGCCTGTGGGTTATGGGCCCACACTCTTGCTCCACCACGACAAACCAATCTTCGGCCACACCATTAAAACCCTAGCCGGCTTCGTCTTCACTGCAAAGCATACGCAAGAGATGGGGGTAGAGCCCCACTGTCCAAGACCGTCTTGACTCCCAATTCAATCCCACATGCAAAGCTCCCGACCGCAACTGCGGACTGAACCAACAGTGGAGCCTCCGATTCACTCGCCAGGATCTCCACAACTCTTGGAACTGCACCCAGCTTTATATAAGACAATTTTTTGGTCTTGTTGCCGATTATTTGGTTCTTTACGTCCCTGAGGGCCTTCAACTTTGCACCAGCGTCCACTGAACTCAGATTCTCAACCAGTTCCTCCGGACGACACCATCCCAATGAGGAGGGCATCGTGTTATCGTCTCTCTGATTTGGGAAGGTTCGATTTTGGGATTAGAACCCGCAACCTGTCGTGCGAGCAAGGTGCCTCGAACCTGCGACTTGGGCGAAGGAGAAAAGAAACTATAATAATACCAATATCGATCCTGAACTCTTTCAGACAAAAGATAAGTGGGATAGGACCTCGAAGTCAACAAAATCGATATGAAAAGGCGTGACTGAGCACCCGGCCGCTGCCTATATAATGCGATTGCGCCCTTTCATCGAATCCCTTAGTTTTCAAGCCCTCTCCAGAGTAGTATACACATCCATTTAATCCACTTCCTGTTCCTTCTCCTTTAGTCCAGCCTCTGTAGCCGCCATTGCTGTTCGATCATTTGGTTTTGGCTGCCAGGCATTAAAAGGAAGGCGAACAGACAACGCAAGTCAACGATTTCAAACAAAAATAAAATACAGAAACACATAGAGTTAAATTCTCAAACATTCGTTCTGGTATAAATTCACAAAAACACAGTTTCATTAAATACAACTCAGATTACAGTGTTAAGGCATTTCAGCCTTAATCCAGATTTCTCAGGCAACTACATTTTTGCCTCTCTCATACCCATAGGTTTCTTTTTCTCTCTTTCTTCCTGATTCACTCATGAATCTTTCACTTTTTATTACACACGCATACAGTTTTTTTTAACTGATTTTTAACTAAAATTAGTTTCTTAACATCTTGGTCAAGATTGGCCTGGGTGTCCATAGGGTTGTCCAGCTGTCCTCTTTCTCTAACTTCCTTTCATTGAGGTGTCCGGATGCTCCTGCATCAGACTCCTGAGGTACAAAAAATTATGACCTCCTGGTCATATGCTCTCGAGGTACAAAATTTATGACCTCCTGGTCATATGCGTTTCCTTCGCAATTCTACCTTCGCAATTCTACCCACTGTTTCACTTCGTCAGTGGAACTGCCTTCATGTGAGCTACAACCAAACCTCTGCCATAGCAAGTCTTCCTCCCTGCTACTAGATGCCCTACCAAGCTTCTCTCCTGAGCTCGGTCCTCTCGGCATCTCCGTGGTTCTCTCCTCTCGAACCAATTGAGCACTTCTGCTCCAGGTTTGCTGCAATCTTCTCACCTTCACAAAAAAAACTACAACCAAACAAAATGTACCTCTTCTTCCTGGTACCTCCTTTCTTCGCATGCAAAAACTCTCCTCTCCGTAGGAAATCTTTCCCGCTCTGATACCACTTGATGAAAACAAGGAGACCCCCTCGCTGGAAACGAAGTCAGGGGCTCTTCATTTTCAAGATTTCTTCAAATCAGATCTTGGGGCCTGTGGGTTATGGGCCCACATTCTTGCTCCACCACGACAAACCAATCTTCGGCCACACCATTAAAACCCTAGCCGGCTTCGTCTTCACTGCAAAGCATACGCAAGAGATGGGGTAGAGCCCCACTGTCCAAGACCGTCTTGACTCCCAATTCAATCCCACATGCAAAGCTCCCAACCGCAACTGCGGACTGAACCAACAGTGGAGCCTCCGATTCACTCGCCAGGATCTCCACAACTCTTGGAACTGCACCCAGCTTTATATAAGACAATTTTTTGGTCTTGTTGCCGATTATTTGGTTCTTTACGTCCCTGAGGGCCTTCAACTTTGCACCAGCGTCCACTGAACTCAGATTCTCAACCAGTTCCTCCGGACGGCACCATCCCAATGAGGAGGGCATCGTGTTATCGTCTCTCTGATTTGGAAAGGTTCGATTTTGGGATTAGAACCCGCGACCTGTCGTGCGAGCAAGGCGCCTCGAACCTGCGACTTGGGCGAAGGAGAAAAGAAACTATAATAATACCAATATCGATCCTGAACTCTTTCAGACAAAAGATAAGTGGGATAGGACCTCGAAGTCAACAAAATCGATATGAAAAGGCGTGACTGAGCACCCGGCCGCTGCCTATATAATGCGATTGCGCCCTTTCATCGAATCCCTTAGTTTTCAAGCCCTCTCCAGAGTAGTATACACATCCATTTAATCCACTTCCTGTTCCTTCTCCTTTAGTCCAGCCTCTGTAGCCGCCATTGCTGTTCGATCATTTGGTTTTGGCTGCCAGGCATTAAAAGGAAGGCGAACAGACAACGCAAGTCAACGATTTCAAACAAAAATAAAATACAGAAACACATAGAGTTAAATTCTCAAACATTCGTTCTGGTATAAATTCACAAAAACACAGTTTCATTAAATACAACTCAGATTACAGTGTTAAGGCATTTCAGCCTTAATCCAGATTTCTCAGGCAACTACATTTTTGCCTCTCTCATACCCATAGGTTTCTTTTTCTCTCTTTCTTCCTGATTCACTCATGAATCTTTCACTTTTTATTACACATGCATACAGTTTTTTTTAACTGATTTTTAACTAAAATTAGTTTCTTAACATCTTGGTCAAGATTGGCCTGGGTGTCCATAGGGTTGTCCAGCTGTCCTCTTTCTCTAACTTCCTTTCATTGAGGTGTCCGGATGCTCCTGCATCAGATTTCAGTAAAATACAATTATGTAAATTTATCCTAGTATAGGTTATTGCAAAACCCCATTTTCTCATACTATTTCAGTTCTAATCAAAATTTGAGGCATTGATTTTAACATACATTTCAATTTCCAAGACGCTACCCACATGTATGTGTTAATTTATATTTATATTCTATTTAATCTCAATTTAAATTTCAAATTTCTATTTCTATTTCTATTTCTATTTCTTATTTTAGTTCTATCTCCATTAACACATTAGAAAGTCAAATAGAAACATCTAGGCAGACAATTACTGAGTACATAGATGATAACAAATTATCTAATTGGTTGAGCTAACAAGTGGAAAAACTCTAAATGTGAAATACGAGATTTGTCCAATGGTTTCGAGTTGCGATATGACCATAACAACCTAGTTTTCAATGATCGTTTTAGACATGTCTCCTCTTTGACTACTTGTTAACTCCCTTTTTACAGAATTGATTTCGGTAAAAGAGTCGATTTCAATTTCAAATTTAAATTTCTATTTTTTATTTTATTACTATCTCCAGTTACACTTCATAAATAAAAATGGAAAAAAAAAATTATGTAAATTTCTCCTCGTATAGGTTACTGCAAAACCCCATTTTCTCAGATTTTTTTAGTTCTATTCAAAATTTGAGGCATTTATTTTAACGTACTTGTCAATTTCTAAGACGCTACCCACATGTAACTGTTAATTTATGTTTATATTCTGTTCAATGTCAATTTCAATTTCAAATTTCTTTTTCTATTTCTATTTCTTAGTTTATTTCTATCTCCATTAACACATTAGAAAGTGAAAAAGAAACATCTAGGCAAATAATTAATGAGTACATAGATGATCACAAGTTATCTAATTGGTTGAGTTAACAAGTGGGAAAACTCTACATATAAACTATGAGATTTTTCCAACGGTTCCGTGGTGCGAGATGACCATAATGACCTAGTTTTCAATGAACGTTTTCGACATGTCTGCTCTTTAACTACTTTCTAAATCCCTTTTTACATAATTGATTTCAGTAAAAGAGTCAATTTCAATTTCAATTTTTGATTTTATTTCTATCTCTAGTTACACTTCATAAATTAAAATGGAAAAATACAATTATGTAAATTTCTCCTCATATAGGTTACTGCAAAACCCCATTTTCTCATACTATTTCAATTCTATTCAAAATCTGAGCCATTGATTTTAATGTACTTATAACTTCCATTAAGGAACTTATAACTTCCATCCCCAAGCTAATCACAGAGGAGCAAAACATAGCTTTAAATCGAGAAATCTCCTTGGAAGAGGTGGAAGAGGCCGTAAGAAATATGCCAAATAGTAAAGCACCTGGGCTTGATGGATTTACCATCACCTTTTACAAAGCCTATTGGGAGATAGTCAAGATAGAGGTATGGGAAGCAGTGGAGGATTCACGACACTCCTCCTCAATCCTCAAGTCCCTCAACTCTACTTTCCTTGCCCTTATTTCAAAGGAGGAGCAAGCTAACACACCGTCAAAGTTTCGTCCAATTGCATTATGCAATGTCCTGTACAAGATTATTTCTAAAGTCATAGCCAATCGAATGAAACCATTCTTCCAGGTATTATTTCAGAAGAGCAATCAGGCTATGTAGAGGGGAGATAGATTTTGGACAATATCTTACTAGCACAAGAGATGATTCACACTCTTCAAACGCAGAAGAAAGCGGGTATGATGATGCAATTAGACCTATCAAAGGCTTATGATAAGGTAAACTGGCACTATCTGAAAACTATTTTAGAAGCCTTCGGTTTTGCTAAACAATGAATAATTTGGATCCTAGCTTTGGTCCAATCCACAAGATTTTCAACATTGGTTGATGGAGCCCCAACAACCCAGTTCCCTCCTTCGCGTGGTTTGAGGCAGGGTGATTCTTTATCCCCCTTCCTTTTCATGATTTTAATGGAAGGTTTAAGCAGACTAATTAGAAAAGCTAAAGAGGAAGGAATCATTGAAGGACTCCAACCCGTGCCCACAAGCCCTGTAACAACACATCAACAGTTTATAGATGACACAATGCTGCATGGCACGCCCTAGGTCAAAGAAGCTATGGGATACATAAGTATTCTCAATCACTTCAGCAAAGCCTCAGGTATGGAGCTTAATCTAACAAAATCCTCTATTTTCTTTTCTAGTACGCACCTAGCTGTTCAGAAAAATCTCTCAACCATCCTAGGCTTCAAAAGATGCAACCTCCCCTCGAGATGCCTTGGCGTTCCGCTGACTGAAAAGCCCTGGCACAAATTGCACTGGGAAAAAACTTTAGCTAGCCTGTAAAAAAGATGTCATCATTGGACACACAAAACCCTTAACTTCACAGGTCACCTTGTCCTCACCAAAGCTGTCCTCCAGGCCATTCCGCATTACATGATTTCCATTCTCCCAGCTCCTAAAGGGGTTCTTCAGAAGATAAGGGTCATCCAAAGGGCTTTTCTCTAGTCAGGTAATTCAGGGAAGAAGAAATGGTCTCTAATGGCATGGTATAAGCTTTGAAAACCCAAACATTTGTGAGGGTTGAATCTGCAGGACCCATTTTGTTAAATTGGAAACTAGGGCCAAACTCCATGTGGGTTGGCTTATTTATGGCAGCTGATATTTTTATTGGATCCCTCTCGTCGAGAGGTGTAGGATTGATCAAAAGATCATCCGATTCCGATAAGTATTTATGGAGATATGAATTTATTTTGTTTATGAAATTATTATCAAGCCGATCTACTATTATGTAGGCTCTAGAAGCCCAACCGACGTGTCTATTCATCATCCTCACTTTAGTATAAATAGAAGAGTTTTTGATGTCAATTGGACACACTCATTCTTAATGTGATCTCCTCTCCACGTCTTTGGTCTTTGGTAGGAGAATCACAAAAGGAGTACGCTGGTCCATACGCTGTTTATGAAAACATTTGTTCATCATATACGCTATTCACATTGATACACTGTGGATGCTATACGCTAGGTTCATGTAGTCATGGGATCACACTGTACATGTTGATTATTCACAGCCGTAGAAATATACACAGATATTCATACGATGGCATGGGTGGAACGCAGTTCATACAATGCACAACGCCTATACGGTGAAGACTTGTACGCTGGAAACCCTACACACCATCATAACAATATAAGATATTACGCAGGCCAGCTGCACTCAAGTATATAGAAATGCTGAAGAGGATTACACGCAGTATACGTTGTCATTGATATAAGGAGCGAATGCGCTGGTCACAACTCTAATGTACAAGTCATGGCATATATATATATGTCATTATATACACTTGATATTATACGTTGTTCATAGATCATTATATACGCTGTTCATGAAGGATATTATACGCTCATTGTATATGTTGATATTATAGATCACTGTATATGTTGTTCATTAAGGATATTATTCGTTTTTCATATAGGATGTTATATGCTGGTCATATAATGCATGGAGAGCACTCACACATTGTGCCATAACATGCAGTGAAGGTATGAAGCCACTGTCATATGGTAGCCGCAGTGGTGGCATAGCACATAAGAGCTACAGGCATTAGAAGCACAATTATTCTTGCAGTCAAAGAAGATACAGGATCCACGTGAATCTTGAGCACAAGTATACGCCATACTGGGAGGAACAAAACTCGGGTTTTTACCTCTGAATTTTTCATGTATAAGAAGCAAATTCGAATTATGTTATGGCATCACTTTGTCTGTCCTCATTATCACAGAAATTGCCTGGTCTTGAGTTCGGTTAAAAGGCAATCTCACGTGAAGAAGATTAACAATTAAATCGAGGGTTTAGGAGGGCTAGAAGAGTCCTAAACACCTCTCACATATGAAGGTGCATATCTAGAACAGGGCTGGCTCTAGGCCCAAAGAACTTAGTCATTGGATAGCTCCCAGCACAGCTAGGAAGAAGAAGACCTTGAAGAGCAACAGTATCATCTTCAGGTTTTCTAAGCAGTCCATTGTAGGAAGCAGATCTTTTATCTCAAGACAACGTTGAGGAGATACACTAGACAATTCAAATTGTTGTAGGTGACAACATGATTAAAGAAGGACTGTATAGAATCTGGTACTATAGCCTAGCTGCTTTGCTAGGCTGCAAGCCATAGGAAGCAGCTAAGGCTGATGACAGTGTTATAGTGTTGCAGCATGATGAAAATGATTCATATTAACAGGGGCAACATAATGTTGATGATGTATGGGCATCATAGTATGATGCAGCATGATGGTGCTACACGGTAAGGTGCAGAAAATGGACAAGGTGGTGCAACATGATGATAGTTGAAGGAGTCACCTTGAGAATCAATTGAAGCAGAATGTCTTCAACTGATCTCATCATTATACGAAATGATCTATGCTAGATCTAGATAAGTCAAAGTGTTGATTTCTGTTGTAAATGTACTCTCTCTCTCTCTTTCTCTGCTGAACTTTGAAGATAAAAGAAGATTTGATCAAAGGGTTTCCCCACACATTGTGGGGTTTGTCCCTGGCTCACGCCATATCTTGAGCCCTCTTGTCTTGGCTTGTCTTCTGCGGTTTATATTTATGTTCTATCTGCAGTTTCTCTTAATACTGATATGATTGCTAACTGTGAAAATTTAAATAAATTGCTCTAGCATAGAACATACCTAAAATTAACATGTTATCAGAGCTGAGGTGAAGACAATGCCCAAGTAAGAGTGAAAGAGAAATCACCAAAGGCAGTTGGGACAAGACAAAAGAATCAATGAGTTCCTCATAATTCACCTAGGGTGAAGTCAAAGCAGAGAATGTTATCAGAATGGCATGGCGGAAGATTTTGATGGTCCATCTTAAGATCACTTCATTGGGAAGTTCAGATCTAAGGGTGGAAGGAAAGGCAGATGCCTTATCGAAATAAGTTCGGTCGTTAAGCGAAGGAGTGTCTGAATGGCAGAGACACATCTCTTGATGAAGATAACAATCATTCCTGGGACATCTTCAATGATTAAAGGAATGACTGGTAATGCAGGTCATCAAGGAAACGGTCGACTCTTCCACAAAAGCAAGAAACCCTAGAATCTCTTTTATGTACCTGATCGCAAGAAGAAAGTGATATCCATCTCGAAAATGGAAGTCAAAGGTTACAGGGTGGCACTTATCGATGGAAAGGTGCATGTTTGAAAATAGATCTTTCAAAGATGTTTTTGAGTTCAGGGTTGTATGAAGTTGCAGGAAGTCCACTAGGGACCATGTCCATTGACTCAACACCAGAGGTCTATGAGTCAGATGGTGACTAGGATGCCTGAATTCAAAAAGGAGCATGAAGGTACATGTCTGAAATGTACCGAAGGAAATTATTATAAGGGGATCATTCCCCTCATGTAGTAGGTCCATAGGCTTGGAACAACTCGAGGAGTTTGAGACTCATGATCTGGAATCTCATGTATACAGGTGGAAGAAAGCCCTCTATGGCTTGAAGCAAAACACCTCGGGTGTAGTATGAGAGGATTGATAGTTGTCTAATGCAGCTGAGATTCACTAGGAGTGAAACCGATCCAAACCATTACTCAAAGGTTGTGGATGATAAACCTCTCTTACCGGCACCTATGTCTGACAGGTGTAGATCCTCTCATTTATAGGAGGTAGAGGGAGTTGGATTCTGAATGTGAGAAGATAAGCTACAAGCTTGTCACTGCCTCGAGGATCCTAACTTTCAGAAGTTATATGGTAATGATGTCGGACCAGATTTGGGAAATGCCTTTGAGTTTCATAAACTCATTTGTGTTGTTGTTCTTGGAGAACCTCCGTCCGGAAATCTGTGTTGCAGTTAGCATGGTGAGCTCATATTTGTTTGAGCCTCACTAGATTGGTGCCAAGAACCTTCTGAGATATCTTCAGGGCACAATCTCTCATACACTACTGGAAATATGAAACCACTTGATTATTCGAATGATGAGTGGGCAGGTAGTATGGAGGATCACTAGAGCACTTCCCAATGTTGTTTCTCTTTGGAATCTGCCTCGATATCCTGGATGAGCAGGAAGCAGAAATTGGTCGCTATAAGCACCGCCAAGACCAAATACATGGCTACGAGTATGATCTCGTATGAAGTTGCATGGTTGCGGAAGCTCTTAAGTGAGCTGTGTTTTCTCTCTGACAACCAGAGGTGGGATTCAATTATTGAGGAATCCCGTATTCGATAATTGCTCCAGCAGACAGACATTAGATACTGCCTTATCTGGGATATGGAAAGTCGATAAGCAAGGAGGCTCCATCACACTAAGATGATGTACAGGTCATTAAAACCCCGGGGGGAAAGATCAAATTTGTGATTATCCCGAATGACTTGGAGTCGTCGATAGACCTTTGTAAAAGGGTCATGCATGTTGCTTAAATTGAGCTCTGGGAGCTCTGGGGGGCTTGCAGTTCTACTAGAGCAACATATGACCACAGGGTGACTCACCCTCCCCTGGTTGGTGCACACTGGAACAAGATGATTCGCTCTCTTGTGGAACAAGATGATTCGATCTCTTGTGGAACAAGATGATTCTCTCTCCTGTGCAGCAGGATGATTAGTTCTCCTGTCAGGCCTGGATTGATGTGTTCTCCATGGCAGGCTGGATTGATGTGTTCTCCATGGCGATTGTAGTATAATTTGTACCATACTATGACGCTGACTTCGGGTCGGTTGAGACTGGTTTGGGACGAGTGGTACATACTTCGAGACTGACTTTGTGTCAGTGCAGTACTGGTTCGGGACCAGTGAGAGTGGTACATACTATGACGCTGACTTCGGGTCGGTTGAGACTGGTCTGGGACTAGTGGTACACTCTTTGAAACTACGATACTAGTCTGGGACCAGTGGTAGGAGTGGTACTTACTATGAAGCTGACTTCGGGTCAGTTGAGACTGGTCTGGGACCAGTGGTACACACTCTGATTGATGCAGGATTGATGTGTTCTCCTATGAGGACAGGATTGATTAGTTCTCCTGTCAAGGCATCCTACCCATGCAATCTGGGACTCATGGGAAGTACCTCTCATCTGATCAATGAGTAGGGAAATGAAGTTAGGGACCATAGTAGTACGGATGGACGCATCGTTGTATCTACCATACTCCCTACGCTAGGATGACCTCCATTGATTTGGGATCAATGATACTGGTCTGGGACCAGTGGTAGGAGTTGTACATACTATGACGTTGACTTTGGGTCGGCTGAGACTGGTCTGGGACTAGTGGTACATACTCCGAGACTGACTTCGTGTCAGTGCAGTACTGGTCTGCGACCAGTGAGAGTCGTACATACTATGACGCTGACTTCGGGATGGTTGAGACTATTATGGAACTAGTGGTACGCACTCTGAGTCTGACTTCGGGTCAG
Organism: Pinus taeda; assembly: GCA_000404065.3. NCBI lineage: Eukaryota > Viridiplantae > Streptophyta > Pinopsida > Pinales > Pinaceae > Pinus > Pinus taeda. Next base: position 103,010 of record APFE030497521.1, on the reverse strand, counting down.
TGGAGAATGGTATGAGACATTCTCGATAAATTCTTCTTCTTCATAGTTCAGCAGAGCTAAGCAGAGCAGAGCTAGCAGAGCCAGCAGAGCAAAGCCAGCAGAGCAGAGCAAAGCCAGTAGAGCTGAGCAGAGTAGAGCAAAGCCAGCAGATTTGAGTAGAGTTGGGCAGAACAGTGCAGGGCACTGATGGCAGAGATAGTACAGTCGGACGTATGGATCAATGGATGGAGTTTTCCCTAGTTGAGAGGGAGTGTTAAATTGGAAACTAGGGCCAAACTCCATGTGGGTCGGCTTATTTATGGCAGCTAATATTTTTATTGGATCCCTCTCGTCGAGAGGTGTAGGATTGATCCAAAGATCATCCAATTCTGATAAGTATTTATGGAGATATGAATTTATTTTGTTTATGAAATTATTATCAAGCCGACCTACTATTATGTAGGCTCTAGAAGCCCAACCGACGTGTCTATTCATCATCCTCACTTTAGTATAAATAGAAGAGTTTTTTATGTCAATTGGACACACTCATTCTTAACGTGATCTCCTCTCCATGTCTTGGGTCTTTGGAAGAAGAATCATAAAAGGAGTACGCTGGTCCATACGCTGTTTATGAAAACATTTGTTCATCATATACGCTATTCACATTGATACACTGTGGATGCTATACGCTGGGTTCATGTAGTCATGGGATCACACTGTACATGTTGATTATTCGCAGCCCTAGCAATATACACAGATATTCATACGATGGCATGGGTGGAACGCAGTTCATACAATGCATAACGCCTATACGGTGAAGACTTGTACGTTGGAAACCCTACACACCGTCATAACAATATAAGATACTATGCAGGCCAGCCGCACTCAGGTATATAGAAATGATGAAGAGGATTACACGCAATATACGTTGTCATTGATGTAAGGAGCGAATGTGCCGGTCACAACTCTAATGTACAAGTCATGGCATATATATATATATATATGTCATTATATAAGCTGGATATTATACGTTGTTCACAGATCATTATATACGATGTTCATGAAGGATATTATACACTCACTGTATATGCTGATATTATATATCACTGTATATGTTGTTCATTAAGGATATTATTCGTTGTTCATAGAGGATGTTATATGCTGGTCCTATAATGCCTAGAGAGCACTCACACATTGTGCCATAACACGCAGTGAAGGTATGAAGTTGCTATCATATGGTAGCCGAGTGGTGACATAGCATGTAAGAGCTGTAGGCATTAGAAGCACAATTATTCTTGCAGTCAAAGAAGATATAGGATCCACGTGAATCTTGAGCACAAGTATACACCATACTGGGAGGAACAAAACTCGGGTTTTTACCTCTGAATTTTTCATGTATAAGAAGCAGATTCGAATTATGTTATGGCATCACTTTGTCTGTCCTCATTATCACATAAATTACCTAGTCTTGAGTTTGGTTAAAAGGCAATCTCACGTGAAGAAGATTAACAATTGAATCAAGGGTTTAGGAGGGCTAGAAGAGTCCTAAACCCCTCTCACATACGAAGGTGCATATCTGGAACAGGGTTGGCTCTAGGCCCAAAGAACTCAGTGATTGGATAGCTCCCAACACAGCTAGGAAGAAGAAGACCTTGAAGAGCAATAGTATCATCTTCAGGTTTTCTGAGCATTCCATTGTAGGAAGAAGATCTTTTGTCTCAAGACAGCGTTGAGGAGATACACTAGACAATTCAGATTACTGTAGGTGACAGCATGACTAAAGGAGGACTGTATAGAATCTAGAACTATAGCCTAGCTGCTTTGCTAGGCTACAAGCCGTAGCAAGAAGCTAAGGCTGATGACAGTGTTATAGTGTTGCAGCATGATGAAAATGATTCATACTAACAGGGGCAATATAATGTTGATGATGTATGGGCAGCATAGTATGATGTAGCATGATGGTGCTACACGGTAAGGTGTAGCAAATGGACAAGGTGCAACACGATGATAGTTGAAGGAGTCACCTTGAGAATCAGTTGAAGCAGAATGTCTTCAACTGATCTCATCATTATACAAAATGATCTATGCTAGATCTAGATAAGTCAAAGTGTTGACTTCTGTTGTAAATGTACTCTCTCTCTCTTTCTCTGCTGAACTTCGAAGATAAAACAAGATTTGATCAAAGGGTTTCCCCACACATTGTGGGGTTTGTCCCTGGCTCACACCATATCTTGAGTCCTCTTGTCTTGGCTTGTCTTCTACGGTTTATATTTATGTTCTATCTGCATTTTCTCTTAATGTTGATATGATTGCTAACTATGAAAATTTAAATAAATTGCTCTAGCATAGAACATACCTAAAATTAACACATTCATTGTTAACCATGCTTGTGGAGCAAAATTATGGTGGAGGTGGCTGAAGGAACCCAACTTACCATGGGCCAAACATTGGAAAGATAAGTATGCTCACAATCGCAAACTATGAAACTTAATTCGAAAGCAAGAAACTCCAGAAGTATCTCCAATTTATAACCTGGCGAGAACTAGCCAGCATATAATTCAGGAGCAGAGTTTTTGGCAAATTCAAGACAGAAATGCTGCCCTTTTCTGGGAAGATGCGTGGAAACAACTCCCTAAGCTGGAAAGCCCTGAATTCTTAGATATCCAAAGAGGAAACCAGGAGTTAGGGAGAACTATAGTGAACCAATACTGGAAACCTAATGAAAATGACCAAGCATGGAGAATGTGGATATTCAGTGAGATAGAACCTTTGGTAGAAGAAAGCAATAGTTTAAGGGAACTGAGAACAGAGCTGGCCAAAAGAAGGATAAGGAGAGTAGCGGATGATGACCAATTACACTGGGGTAAGCTTGAGGGGGGAAACTTCACACTCAAAGAAGCAAGAATCTATACAGAAGGTACTGAGCATGAAGAAAAAGTCAATTGGTAGAGCAAAGTGTGGGACGCTCAACTATGGCCAAAGATTAAAACGTTCCTTTGGCTCCTGATGCACTGAAGAACGCTTACATGGGAGAACCTTAGGAACAAAGGGTTCATAGGCCCATCTCGCTGCCCCATGTGTGGAATTGAGGATGAAACCATGAATCACCTCCTCAATACTTGTGAATGGGCAGACAGCGTATGGAATTGGATGGAAACCATTCTTAAGAGAACGGATAGGGTAAGGAATTCAATTCAGGAAACCATAGAGAATTGGAGAAGTAATTTCTCCAATACCCAATTGGTTAATACAATTTGGAAACTTATACCAGGGCTTATAGCATGGACGATTTGGAAAGAAAGAAACAGGCGAGTATTCCTAAATGAAACAAGAGGCATAAACTTTACAAAAGATACAATTCTACAAAACATCAAATAAACAGTTGTCTCCAAAGGGAAAGTGGTACAAGACAAGAACATCTCAATCTCGGACTTACAGATTTTAAAAGCTTTTGATATTGACATGGGGACCATCACGTTTTCATCAAATTATCGATAGCAACAAAGTACCAATGTGAATACCTAGATTCCTCCACTGACAGGCTTCCTCAAACTCAACTTTGACGGGGCCTCCAGGGGAAATCTAGGACCTGCAAGCATTGGTGGTTTTCTTAGGGACAACAAAGGTGGAATTCAACATATTTATAGTCAATCGTTGGGTGAAGGGACTAACAACTAAATGGAATTTGCTGCGCTTGAGCAAGGATTGAGAATTCTTAGATGACTGAAAGCTAGAGCCACCGTGGTGGAAGGGGATTCTCAATTGGCGATCATGGCAGCAAGAAGAATGTATATAGGAGCTAAACCAAGTAAGGTCACGAAGCATTGGAGGTTTTCCAAGGTTACAAAACTCATTGCAGATCGCATATCATGCCTGGACGGGTTAATCCTCATGCAATGAGAAGAAAGGCAAATGTAGTGGCAGATCATTTGGCAAATTACGGAATTAATAATCCCTCAGCCTACCTGGACACGTGTTGGCTTGAGGTCACATGCACCGAAATTCGGAACAGGTACACTCTTCTTTCGAGGAAAGACATATTTTAATGGAAGATGTGGCACAGGGGTACAAAGGATTTCCCCTTAATAGGTGAATGAAGACAACCAATCAAAGGGACAACAGGAGAAGTGGGTGGCAGAACCAGGAAGTACAAGAGAATAAGTGGGATTTAATTCACAAGGACATAGTGCTAGTACCAAGGAGCACTTCGAAGAAAAAATATGGGCAGCTTCGGCATCAAATCACAAAGGGAGACACTTGGTAATCCACAAATTGGCTCAAGTGTGGCAGAGTTAATAATAATGATTTATATCATGAACAGAAATGTGGGAATTGGAGCAACAGTTATTATGGCTAGACATGCGCTCATCCGACGGCGAAGTGGGAAGCCCTAGGCCAAACAAGGTTACCATCTACTATAACTAAGGCCTCCCACGACATGCAACACAGCTTCAGTTGTGATTTCAGAAGTCTCAGAGTTTCTGTGCTCCACCATAGCAGTATGGCTTGTGAGGGTAGTCGAAATGCCTCAGCTAACAGAGACCTTCATAATGCTCGGGACTCCTATGAAACTCGGAACTCCCTAAAAGAAAAGCGCAAGACAGAAGAGCTTGAAGCTATTGTTGCAGAGGAGGAAGAGCGAAATTTGGAGAAGGAGGTGGAGTGGATTCAAGATTCGGGGACTGCAACTAGTCTGGCCACTCAATTTGTGCGCACTCAGGCTGAGATGTGGAGAATGAAGATTATAATAGCCAAGGCAATTAGCATGCAAGGGAATACATCAATCACGCTCATCAAGCTATCTACCTTATTTCCACAGAGCACATGACGAAACTGGATGCCTTAGATTTCAAGCTTAGTGCCCTGGTTCAGCAAGTAGACACTCTCTCACAAAAAATGAGTGTTTTAATCAGTCTCCTCAAGCACACCATTCGTCAGGATCCCTTAGTTGTGGGGGAGGTCACGGAGGAAGCTACAGGTACTAGTCAGGGGAAACAAACCAGTCAGCACAGTCCTCAGCCTCGTAATTTGACTGCTCCGGCCAACTTGGGTGCTCCTACCAAAGATTATGTCATCCTCAAGCTGTAATGGCTTGTCAGCTTTAGTTTGCTATTTCTATTATGACTTGTTTTGTCTCTGAACTAAAGGTTACTAGTCAATTTTCCTGTTTTGACTTGTTTTTGTCTCTGATGTCCCTCTGGCTTTATTTCTGTCTTTCTATCCAGTCGCCGGAAAGGGCACATTGTTTTCTAGTCTCCAGCCCTTCTATGTGCTACCCTGTGTGGTATGCCTTGGGGTCGATAGACAGAGTTTTAGCGGCTCATAAGTGTTGTAAATGGGAAAGGAAGCTTCTCTTTAGTTTGTACAAGAAAACCATTTTGTACCTTATGTCTTCTATGAATTAATATAAAAATGCTGATTTACACAAAAAAATGACAATTTCAATTTAAATTTTTTGTTTCTATTTCTATTTCTTATTTTATTTCTATCTCCATTAACACATTAGAAATTGAAATAGAAACATCTAGACATACAATTAATTAGTACATAGATGATCCCAAACTATTTAATTAGTTGAGTTAACTGGTGGAAAAACTCTGCACGTTAACTACGAGATTTGTCTAATGGTTTTAAGGTGCAAAATGAACACAACAACCTAGATTTCAAGGATCGTTTTCGACATGTTTTCTCTTTGACTACTTGTTAACTCCCTTTTTACATAATTGATTTCGGTAAAAGAGTCAATTTAAATTTCTATTTTTTATTTTATTTCTATCTCCATTTACACTTCATAAATTAAAATGGAAAAATACAATTACGTAAATTTCTCCTTGTATAGGTTATTGCAAAACCCCATTTTCTCATACTATTTCAGTTCTATTCAAAATCTGAGCCATTGATTTTAACGTACATGTCAATTTCTAAGACGTTGCCTACATATATGTGTTAATTTATATTCATATTCTATTTAATGTCAATTTCAATTTCAAATTTTTGTTTCTATTTCTATTTCTTATTTTATTTCTATCTCCTTTAACACATTAGAAAGTGAAATAGAAACATCTAGGGAGATAATTACTAAGTACATAGATGATCACAAGTTATCTAATTGGTTGAGTTAACAAGTGGAAAAACTCTACATGGGAACTACGAGATTTGTCCAACAGTTCCGATGTGCGAGATGACCATAACGACCTAGTTTTCAATGATCATTTTCAACATGTTTGGTCTTTGACTACTTGTTAACTCCCTTTTTACATAATTGATTTCAGTAAAAGAGTCAATTTCAATTTCAAATTTAAATTTCTATTTTTATTTTTTCTATCTCTAGTTAGACTCCATAAATTAAAATGCAAAAATACAATTAGGTAAATTTCTCCTCGGATAGGTTACTGCAAAACCCCATTTTCTCATACTATTTTAGTTCTATTCAAAATCTGAGGCATTGATTTTAACGTACATGTCAATTTCTAAGAAACTGCCAACATTTACGTGTTAATTTATATTTATATTCTATTCAATGTCGATTTCAATTTCAAATTCATGTTTCCATTTCTATTTCTTATTTTATTTCTATCCCAATTAACACATTAGAAATGGAAATAGAAACATCTAGGCGTACAATTACTGAGTACATATATGATCACAAGTTATTTAATTGGTTGATTTAACAGGTGGAAAAATTGTACATGTGAACTACTAGATTTGTCCAACGGTTTCGAGGTGTGAGATGACCATAACGACCTAGTTTTCAATGATTGTTTTTGACATGTTTGCTCTTTGACTACTTGTTAACTCCCTTTTTAGATAATTGATTTCGGTAAAAGAGTCAATTTGAATTTCAAATTTAAATTTAAATTTAAATTTTTATTTTATTTCTATCTCCATTTACACTTCATAAATTAAAATGAATACAATTATGTAAATTTCTCCTCATATAGGTTACTGCAAAACCCCATTTTCTCATACTATTTTAGTTCTATTCAAAATCTAAGGCATTGATTTTAACGTACATGTCAATTTCTAAGGCATTGACTACATGCACGTGTTAATTTATATTTACATTCTATTCAATGTCAATTTCAATTTCAAATTTCTGTTTCTTATTTTATTTCTATCTCCATTAACACATTAGAAATTGAAATAGAAACATATAGACAGACAATTACTAAGTACATAGATGATCACAAGCTATTTAATTGGTTGAGTTAACAAGTGGAAAAACTCTACAGGTGAACTACGAGATTTGTCCAATGGTTCTGAGGTGCAAGATGACAATAACGACCTAGATTTCAATGATCATTTTCATCATGTCTACTCTTTCACTACTTGTTAACTCCTTATTTACATAATAAATTTCGGTAAAAGAGTCAATTTCAATTTCAAATTTATATTTATATTTTTTTATTTATTTCTATCTGCATTTACACTTCATAAATTAAAATGGAAAAATACAATTATGTAAATTTCTCCTCATATAGGTTACTGCAAACCCCATTTTTTCATTTTATTTCAGTTCTATTCAAAATCTAAGGCATTGATTTTAAGGTATATGTCAATTCCTAATGCATTGCATTTACATTCTATTCAATGTCAATTTCAATTTCAATTTTTTGTTTCTATTTCTATTTCTTATTTAACGACCTAGTTTTCAATGATCGTTTTAGACATGTCTGCTTTTTGACTAATTGTTAACTCCCTTTTTACATAATTGATTTCAGTAAAAGAGACAACTTCATTTTCAAATTTAAATTTCTATTTTTCATTTTATTTATATCTCCATTTACACTTCATATATTAAAATGGAAAAATACAATTATGTAAATTTCTCCTCACATAGGATACTATAAAACCCCATTTTCTCGTACTATTTCAGTTGTATTCTAAATCTAAGGAATAATTTTAACTTACATGTTAATTTCTAAGACATTGCCTACATGTACATGTTAATTTTCATTTCTATTCTATTCAATGACAATTTCAATTTCAATTTTTTGTTTTTGTTTCTATTTTTTATTTTATTTCTATCTCCATTAACACATTAGAAATTGGAATAGAAACATCTAGACATACAATTACTTAGTACATAGATGATCACAAACTATTTAATTAGTTGAGTTAACTATGAGATTTGTGCAATGGTTCTGAGGTGCAAAATGAACATAACGACCTAGACTTCAAGGATTGTTTTCGACATGTTTGCTCTTTGACTACTTGTTAACCCCCTTTTTACATAATTGATTTCGGTAAAAGAGTCAATTTAAATTTATATCTCCATTTACACTTCATAAATTAAAATGGAAAATTACAATTATGTAAATATCTCCTCGTATAGGTTACTGCAAAACCCCATTTTCTCTTACTATTTCAGTTCTATTCAAAATCTGAGGCATTGATTTTAACGTACATGTCAATTTCAACCCCATTTTCTCTTACTATTTCAGTTCTATTCAAAATCTGAGGCATTGATTTTAACGTACATGTCAATTTCTAAGACGTTGCCTACCTGTACGTGTTAATTTATATTCATATTCCATTCAATGTCAAGTTCAATTTCAAATTTTTGTTTCTATTTCTATTTCTTATTTTATTTCTATATCCATTAACACATTAGAAAGTGAAATTGAAACATCTAGGGAGACGATTACTAAGTACATAGATGATCACAAGTTACCTAATTGGTTGAGTTAACAAGTGGAAAAGCTCTACATGGGAACTACGAGATTTGTACAACAGTTCCAATGTGTGAGATGACCTTAATGACCTAGTTTTCAATGATCGTTTTCGACATGTCTACTCTTTGACTACATGTTAACTCTGTTTTTACATAATTGATTTCGGTAAAAGAGTTGATTTCAATTTCAAATTAAAATTTCTATTTTTTTATTTTTATTTTTTATTTTTTATTTTTATATTTCTATCTCCGGTTACACTTCATAAATCAAAATGGAAAATACAATTATGTAACATATAAAACTCCATTTTCTCACACTATTTCAGTTCTATTCAAAATCTGAGGCATTGATTTTCACATAAATGTCAATTTGTAAGATATTGCCCACATGTACATGTTAATTTAAAACCCCAAGAGATAGCTCAAATGGTCGAGTTCCCCTTGCTAAGCACTTTCCCAGTTGGGAGGTCACGGGGTCAAATCTCCTCTATGCCCTCGGGATTAGGCCTGTTAAGATTGGCCGACAGGCAGATCCCTTCGGGTGGAACTGCCCTGATATTTACCGTGGATGTAGCGACCACCCGACGGGAAAATCCCTTCGGGTGGAACTGCCCTGATATTTACCGTGGATGTAGCGACCACTCAGTGACCATGAACCACATCTTAAAAGAAAATGCACGTTTTAATTTATATTTATATTCTATTCAATGTCAATTTCAATTTCAAATTTATGTTTATATTTCTATTTCTTATTTTATTTCTATCTCCATTAACACATTAGAAATGGAAATAGAAACATCTAGGCATACAATTACTCAGTACATATATGATCACAAGTCATTTAACTAGTTGATTTAAAAAGTGGAAAAATTATACATGTGAACTATGAGATTTGTCCAACGGTTCCGAGGTGCGAGATGACCATAACAACCTAGTTTTCAAAGATTGTTTTTGACATGTCTGCTCTTTGACTACTTGTTAACTCCCTTTTTTACATAATTGATTTCAGTAATAGAGTCAATTTCAATTTCAAATTTAAATTTAAATGTTTTATTTTATTTCTATCTCCATTTACACTTCATAAATTAAAATGGAAAAATACAATTATGTAAATTTCTCCTCATATAGGTTACTGCAAAACCCCATTTTTTCATACTATTTCAGTTCTATTCAAAATATAAGGCATTGATTCTAACATACATGTCAATTTATAAGGCATTGCCTACATGTACGTGTTAATTTACATTTACATTCTATACAATGTCAATTTCAATTTCAAATTTCGGTTTCTATTTCTGTTTCTTATTTTATTTCTATCTCCATTAACACATTAGAAATTCAAATAGAAACATATAGACACACAATTACTGAGTACATAGATGATCACAAGTTATTTAATTGGTTGAGTTAACAAGTGGAAAAACTCTACATGTGAACTACAAGATTTGTCCAACGTTTCCGAGGTACGAGATGACCATAACGACCTAGTTTTCAATGATCGTTTTCGACATGTCTGCTCTTTGACTACTTGTTAACTCCCTATTTACATAATTGATTTCGGTAAAAGAGTCAATTTCAATTGCAAATTTAAATTTCTATTTTTTATTTTATTTCTATCTGCATTTACACTTCATAAATTAAAATGGAAAAATGCAATTATGTAAATTTCTCCTCATATAGGTTACTGCAAACCCCATTTTCTCATACTATTTCAGTTCTATTCAAAATCTAAGGCATTGATTCCAATGATCGTTTTAGACATGTCTGTTTTTTACTACTTTTTAACTCCCTTTCTACATAATTGATTTCGGTAAAAGAGACAACTTCAATTTCATATCTAAATTTCTATTTTTTATTTTATTTCTATCTCCATTTAGACTTCATATATGTTGGACACCTAATCCTAAATGGGTTAGTGTGGAAGCTAAACAGACTAAGTAGTCCAAGGGACCTTGGGATGTGAATCCCAACGGTCACCATATTGTACTATAAATGTACATCTATTGTTAATAAAAATGTAATGCAAGCTTTATCATTCATATTCTCTCTCATTCACCATGTCTGTTTAACATGGTATCAGAGCCATGATGTGTGGCCTGTGTAGTTGCCTTGAATAGTGCTGGCCTAGTCTTCATTACCTGTAACACTCCATTAATTCTGTCCGCCATACCTGCGTTCTGCCACACCTGCGCTGCCCTGACATATTCTATTTATAATTCCTGTGCCCTGTTCAGTTGAATACAATTCAAAACCATTTCATATTCTCTGCAAACTTGTCTTTGTCCATAACACGCTGTCTTTCCAGCGCTACCTCTGCTGCAAACCCACTATTGAAACATTGAATGATGGCCTGACATCTTGCCATCCATAACCCACGTGTACCAAATCTCTGCGTGAAGATTGTGAAGGATTGAACACTGGTCTGGTATATCTCAGTTACATTATTTTACTCCAGGTTTGCGTTATGGTTTGATTTTGAAACGGCTGGGGCGCTCTCCCTTGTGTGACCAGTAAAACTTTGGGCATACTTTGACCAAAACACAATCATTGGTTTTGGGCGGCTGACATCTCCATAAATAATCAGTGGCTTCACGCAACAAGAACCATAAGACTGTACCCATCCATTAACTGTGAATGCAAATCCCTAAAGCTGTTCCCCAAAATATTCTACCATGTCGTTTCTCTCAGGTTCACCATGCACTAGAACATCGATATCCAGATCTTCCTGCAGTTTAACCACTTTTGCAATTTCCTGCTGAATGGACTGAATGTAATTTGCTTCTGAAATCTTGTTTGATTTGGATTCACGGCGAACTCTGCGAAGTTCTACTGTTTGAGGAAAAGACCTCTTTGTAGACCGGCAGAATTGAATCAAGCAGAGAAAGAAGGTTGAATGTTTTAGGAACACCTTTTGCAGGCTTTGATAACAACAAGTATGACACAGGACCTACAATGACAGGTATCGTCTCAATACCAATCTCTTTAGCCTCTTTGTATTCATGCACAGCTTTGTGTGAAGCGTACTTGAATTTAATTTCTGGTCCAAGCTCTGGAACGATGTAGTGGTAGTTAGTGTCAAACCACTTGGTCATCTCCATAGCAAGAAGCTTAGCATTTCCGCGTGCCACTATCTCCATTCGGAAGGCAATACTTAATGTGATTCAAGGTTGTATAAATAAAAACACCATTGTCATCCCAAGCACCACTCTTAACATGAATAGTCTCATGTAGAGTGCACCTGTGTACAAGTTTCTTGCTTGCAATGATGATAGCATGTTTGCGCAGCAAGGCTACATTTTCCATATCATTTGACCAGACAATGTATTTCACAAATGGAGTATGGAGGTCCCCAAGAACAATCCTTTGTTGCAGATCAAAAAGAAGTATTCTATCTTCTGACCTACAAAGAAGGTTTCCCGTTCCTGCATGAAAGATTGCATCTACAGTTGCTGGAAGACTACACTTCTTAGTCACCTCATTTTTGAGATTTTTTTATCATCACTTGGTTATGAATCTTGTCAAGGACTGCAAATCGATTGCGAGCAACAAAGACAGCAGATCCTCCAAGTCCTCTCTTTGCCTCAGCATCTTTGACAACTTATCCATATTTCCTGTAATAAGATACAAAAATGAAAGTCTTTCAAAATTCTTTGTTCTCTGAAGCAACAGCAATTTCAATATTTCCACTCTCCACTGCTAAGTTGAAACATGTCTTCTCATCTTTGACAAAGTGAAGAGCCACTTCCGGGAATCCCTTCTGCTACAGGCAACTGACAGAATTCCCCTATACCTTGGTTATATAACCGCTGAATGTCATGAATGGTATTGTGCTCAAGTCTGTGCTGGTTGTGAATCAACGGTGGTGAGAATCCTTCAGGAAGCGGTTGCAAAGATTGAAACATGCATTCATACATATAGTCATTCTGAGATGAAAATTGTTCAGTCATTGTGAGACAAAATTTGTCAGGATTTAATCAATTATATGTAGACAGTTGAAGTAGACTCTTATGTGCAGACAAATTTGAAGCCGACACCCAAAGTTGATTGCTCTCTGGTGGATGAAATTGTTGCTTATATCCCTATTTGAAGCCCCGCAACTCCTGCGAGGAGTGTGAAACCGCGATGTTGTGTTGGAGTTCTCTAGCAGTCTGGTGCAAGACGTGAAGAAGGAAAAACACATCCCAGTGTATATTAACGGTTAATCCTCGAGTGTCGATATCTATACCATATATATTCCCAATTAGTGTGACAGAGTTTTGATATCTGAATTGAATCACAATTCAGTCACCATGTAGAGATAAATTTATGACCAGTATTTGTGCTAATTCCCAGAAGCTGAGATGGGCATTTTCTCTGCTATTGACTGTGAATAATCAGGCCAGAGCGGAAGGTCTTCCAAATGCATAAGAGTGCAGTATGCCAACAAGTGTTTGACAGAAACTCTCACTGAGTTTTTCTTCAGTCCCAGTCGATAATGACTTCTATTGCTGGCGCAAGAACCATTGTCGAATTAGTGGTGCGGATTTCTGTAGCAGAGTAAGAGGCTTGTCACTCTTGGCATACTTATTAGTCCATTGGTCACACGTCTCCAGGCTGATGTTATGTCTTTACTGCTTTGTATTTTTTTAAATATCGGATTGTGTTTGTGCATCATATCATGAACTAGTTGAAAGTTGGGTTTTGGTGCCATCAAAGAATACACCTAC
>APFE030497521.1:74869-87821 GCA_000404065.3 Pinus taeda | reverse complement strand
CTAAATGGGTTAGTGTGGAAGCTAAACAGACTAAGTAGTCCAAGGGACCTTGGGATGTGAATCCCAACGGTCACCATATTGTACTATAAATGTACATCTATTGTTAATAAAAATGTAATGCAAGCTTTATCATTCATATTCTCTCTCATTCACCATGTCTGTTTAAAAATATACTAAAATGGAAAAATCTAATTATGTAAATGTCTCCTCGTACAGGTTACTGCAAAAACCCATTTTCTCATACTATTTTAGTTGTATTCTAAATCTAAGGCATGGATTTTAACATACATGTCAATTTCTATGACATTTCCTACATGTACATGTTAATTTTCATTTATATTCTATTCAATGACAAATTCAATTTCAATCTTTTGTTTCTATTTCTATTTCTTATTTTATTTCTATCTCCATTAACACATTAGAAATTGAAATAGAAACATCTAGACATACAATTACTTAGTACATAGATGATCACAAACTATTTAATCAGTTGACATAAATGGTGGAAAAACCCTGCACGTTAACTACGAGATTTGTCCAATGGTTCCGAGGTGAAATATGAACATAACGACCTAGATTGATTTCAGGGATCGTTTTCAACATGTTTGCTCTTTAACTACTTGTTAACTCCCTTTTTACATAATTTATTTTGTTAAAAGAGTCAATTTAAATTTTGATTTTTTATTTTATTTATATCTACATTTAAACTTCATAACTTAAAATGGAAAAATACAATTATGTAAATTTCTCCTCATATAGGTTACTGCAAAACCCATTTTCTCATACTATTTCAGTTCTATTCAAAATCTGAGGCATTGATTTTAACGTACATGTCAATTTCCAAGACGTTGCCTACATGTATTTGTTAATTTAGATTCATATTCTATTCAATGTCAAGTTCAATTTCAAATTTATGTTTCTATTTCTATTTCTTATTTTATTTCTATCTCCATTAACACATTAGGAAGTGAAATAGAATCTACGGAGACAATTACTAAGTACATAGATGATCACAAGCTATCTAATTGGTTGAGTTAACAAGTGGAAAAAATCTACATGGGAACTACAAGATTTGTCCAACAGTTCGGATGTGCGAGATGACCATAACAACCTACTTTTCAATGATTGTTTTCTACATGTCTACTTTTTGACTACTTGTTAACTCCCTTTTTACATAATTGATTTCGGTAAAAGAGTCAATTTCAATTTTAGATTTAAATTTCTATTTCTTTTTTAATTTCTATCTCCAGTTACACTTCATAAATTAAAATGGAAAAATACAATTATGTAAATTTCTCCTCATATAGGTTACTGCAAAACACCATTTTATCATACTATTTCAGTTCAATTCAAAACTTGAGGCATTGATTTTAACGTACCTGTCAATTTCTAAGAAACTGCCCAACGTGTTAATTTACATTTATATTCTATTCAATGTCAATTTCAATTTCAAATTTCTGTTTCTATTTCTATTTCTTATTTTATTGCTATCTCCATTAACACATTAGAAATGGAAATAAAAACATTTGGGCATACAATGACTGAGTACATAGATGATCACAAGTTATTGAATTGGTTGATTTAACAAGTGGGAAAATTGTACATGTGAACTATGAGATTTGTCCAATGGTTCTAAGGTGCAAGATGACCATAACGACCTAGTTTTCAATGATCGTTTTTGACATGTCTACTCTTTGAATACAAGTTAACTCCCTTTTTACATAATTGATTTTGGTAAAAGAGTCAATTTCAATTTCAAATTTCAATTTAATTTTTTTATTTTATTTCTATCTCCATTTACACTTCATAAATTAAAATGGAAAAATACATTTATGTAAATTTCTCCTCATATAGGTCACGCAAAACCCCATTTTCTCATACTATTTCAGTTCTATTCAAAATCTAAGGCATTGATTTTAACATACATGTCAATTTCTAAGGCATTGCCTACATGTATGTGTTAATTTATATTTACATTCTATTCAATGTCAATTTCAATTTCAAATTTCTGTTTCTATTTCTATTTCTTATTTTATTTCTATCTCCATTAACACATTAAAAATTGAAATAGAAACGTATAGACAGACAATTACTGAGTACATAGATGATCACAAGTTATTTAATTGGTTGAGTTAACAAGTGGAAAAACTCTACATGTGAACTACGAGATTTGTCCAACTGTTCCAATGTACGAGATGACCATAACGACCTAGTTTTCAATGATCGTTTTCGACATGTCTGCTCTTTGACTACTTGTTAAATCCCTATTTACATAATTGATTTCTGTAAGAGTCAATTTCAAATTCAAATTTAAATTTCTATTTTTTATTTTATTTCTATCTGCACTTACACTTCATAAATTAAAATGAAAAAATACAATTATGTAAATTTTTTCTCGTATAGGTTATTGCAAAACCCCATTTTCTCATACTATTTCAGTTCTATTCAAAATTTGAGGCCTTGATTTTAAGGTACATGTCAATTTCTAAGACGTTGCCTACATGTACGTGTTAATTTCAATTTCAAATTTATGTTTCTATTTCTTATTTTATTTCTATCTCCATTAACACATTAGAAATTGAAATAGAAACATCTAGAGGGACAATTACTGAGAACATAGATGATCGCAAGTTATCTAATTGGTTGAGTTAAGAAGTGGAAAAACTCTACATGTCAACTATGGGATTTGTCCAATGGTTCCGAGATGCGAGATGACCATATTAGCCTAGTTTCCAATGATCATTTTCGACATGTCTGCTCTTTGACTACTTGTTAAATCCCTATTTACATAATTGATTTTTGTAAAAGAGTCAATTCAAATTTCAAATTTAAATTTAGTTTTTATTGTATTTCTATCTGCACTTACACTTCATAAATTAAATTGGAAAAATACAATTATGTAAATTTCTCCTGGTAAAGGTTACTGCAAAACCCCATTTTCTCATACAATTTCAGTTGTATTCAAAATATAAGGCATTGATTTTAATGTAAATGTTGATTTCTAAGACGCTGCCACATGTACGTGTTAATTTATATTTATATTGTATTCAATGTCAATTTCAACTTCAAATATCTGTTTCTATTTCTATTTCTTATTTTATTTTTGTCTCCATTAACACATTGGAAATTGAAATAGAAATATCTAGAGACAAATTATTGAGTACATAGATGACCACAAGTTATTTAATTGTTTGAGTTAACAAGTGGAAAAACTCTACATGTGAACTATGAGATATGTCCAATGGTTCCGACGTGCGAGATGACCATAACGACCTAGTTCTCAATGATCATTTTTGACATGTTTTCTCTTTGACTACTTGTTAGCTCCCTTTTTACATAATTGATTTCGGTAAAAGAGTCAATTTGAATTTTAAATTTTAAATTCTATTTTTTATTTTATTTGTATCTCCATTTACACTTCATAAATCAAAATGGAAAAATACAATTATGTAAAGTTCTCTTCGTATAGGTTACTGCAAAACCCCATTTTCTCATACTATTTCAGTTCTATTCAAAATCTAAGGCATTAATTTTAACGTACATGTCAATTTCTAAGACGCTGCCCACATGTACATGTTAATTTATATTTATATTCTATTCACTGTCAATTTCAAATTCAAATTTCTATTTGTATTTCTAGTTCTTATTTTATTTCTATCTCCATTAACACATTAGAAAGTGAAATAGAAACATCTAGGTAGAAAATTACTGAGTACATAGATGATCACAAGTTATCTAATTAGTTGAGTTAACAAGTGGAAAAACTCTATATGTGAACTACGAGATTTGTCCAACGTTTCCGAGGTGCGAGATCACCATAATGACTTAGTTTTCAATGAACGTTTTCGACATGTCCGCTCTTTGACTTCTTGTTAACTCCCTTTTTACATAATTGATTTTGGTAAGAGTCAATTTCAATTTCAAATCTAAATTCCTATTTTTTATTTTCTTTCTATCTATATTTCCACTTCATAAATTAAAATAGAAAAATAAAAAAATGTAAGTTTTTCCCATATATGTTACTACAAAACCCCATTTTCTTGTACTATATCAGTTCTATTCAAAATCTGAGGCTTTGATTTTAAAGTACATGTCAATTTCTATTTTCCCACATGTACGTAATAATTTATATTGATATTGTATTCAATGTCAATTTCAATTTCAAATTTGTGTTTCTATTTCTATTTCTTATTTTATTTCTATCTCCATTAACACATTAGAAATTTAAATAGAAACATTTAGAAATACAATTATTGAGTACATAGAGGACCACAAGTTATTTAATTGGCTGAGTTAACAAGTGGAAAAACTCTACATGTGAACTACAAGATTTGTCCAACAGTTACGAGGTGCAACATGACCATAATGACCTAGTTTTCAATGATCATTTTCGACATGTCTGCTCTTTGACTACTTGTTACTCCCTTTTTACATAATTGATTTCGGTAAAAGTGTCAATTTCAATTTCAAATTTAAATTTCTATTTTTTATTTTATTTCTATCTCGATTTACACTTCATAAATTAAAATGGAAAAATACAATTATGTAAATTTTTCCTCTGCAAAACCCCAATTTCTTGTACTATTTCAGTTCTATTCAAAATCTAAGGCATTGATTTTAACGTACATGTCAATTTCTAAGACACTTCCTACATGTACGTGTTAATTTATATTTATATTGTATTGAATGTCAATTTCAATTTCAAATTTATGTTTCTATTTCTATTTTTTATTTTATTTCTATCTCAATTAACACATTAGAAATTGAAATAGAAACATCTAGACATACAATCACTGAGTACATAGATGATCACAAGTTATTTAATTGGTTGAGTTAACAAGTGGAAAGACTCTACATGTTAACTACGAGATTTGTCCATTGGTTCCGAGGTGTGAGATGACCATAACGACCTAGTTTTCAATAATCCTTTTCAAAATGTCTTCTCTTTGACTACTTGTTAACTCCCTTTTTACATAATTGATTTTGGTAAAAGAGTAAATTTAAATTTCAAGTTTGAATTTCTGTTTTTTATTTTATTTCTATCTCCATTTAGTATTCATAAATTAAAGTGGAAAAATAAAATTATGTAAGTTTATCCTCGTATAGGTTACTGCAAAACCCCATTTTCACATACTGTTTTAGTTTTATACAAAATCTAAGACACTGATTTTAACGTACATGTCAATTTCTATGACATTGCCCACATGTACATGTTAATTTATATTTATATTCTATTTAATGACAATTTCAATTTCTATTTTTTGTTTCTATTTCTATTTCTTATTTTATTTCTATCTCCATTAACACAATAGAAATTGAGATAGAAACATCTAGACATACAAATTACTGAGTACATAAATGATCACAAGTTATTTAATTGGTTGACTTAACAACTGGAAAAACTCTACATGTGAACTACGAGATTTGTCCAATGGTTCCGAGGTGCGAGATGAACATAACGACCTAGATTTCAAGGATCCTTTTAAACATGTTTGCTCTTTGACTACTTGTTAACTCCCTTTTCACATAATCGACTTCGGTGAAAGAGTCAATTAAAATTTCAGATTAAAATTTCTATTTTTTTTATTTTATTTCAATCTCCATTTACACTTCATATATTAAAATGGAAAAATACAATGACGTAAATTTCCCCATTTTCTCATACTATTTCAGTTCTATTCAAAATCTAAGGCATTGATTTTAACGTACATATCAATTTCTAAGGCGTTGCCTACATGTACGTGTTAATTTATATTCATATTCTATTCAATGTCAAGTTCAATTTCAAATTTATGTTTCTATTTCTATTTCTTATTTTATTTTTATCTCCATTAACACATTAGAAAGTGAAATAGAAACATCTAGGGAGACAATTATTGAGTACATAGATGATCACAAGTTATCGAATTGCTTAAGTTAACAAGTGGAAAAACTCTACATGGGAACTACGAGATTTCTCCAACAATTCCGAGGTGCGAGATGACCATAATGACCTAGTTTTCAATGATCATTTTCGACATGTCTGCTCTTTGACTACTTGTTAACTCCCTTTTTACATAATTGATTTCGGTAAAAGAGTCAATTTCAATATCAAATTTAATTTCTATTTTTTATTTTATTTCTATCTCGATTTACACTTCATAAATTAAAATGGAAAGTACAATTATGTAAATTTCTCCTCATATAGGTTACTGCAAAACACCATTTTCTCATACTATTTTAGTGCTATTTAAAATCCGAGGCATTGGTTTTAACGTAGATGTCAAATTCTAAGAAACTGCCCGTGTTAATTTATATTTATATTCTATTCAGTGTCAATTTCAATTTCAAATTTATGTTTCTATTTCTATTTCTTATTTTATTTCTATCTCCATTAACACATTAGAAATTGAAATAGAAACATCTAGTGATACAATCACTAAGTACATAGATGATCACAAGGTATTTAATTGGTTGATTTAATAAGTGGAAAAACTCTACATGTGAACTACGAGATTTGTCCAACGGTTCTGAGGTGCAAGATGACCATAACGAACTAGTTTTCAATGGTCGTTTTCGACATGTCTGCTCTTTGACTACTTGTTAACTCCCTTTTTACATAATTGATTTCGGTAAAAGAGTCAATTTCAATTTTAAATTTAAATTTAAATTTTTTATTTTCTTTCTATATCCACTTACACTTCATAAATTAAAATGGAAAAATACAATTATGTAAATTTTTGAACATATAGGTTACTGCAAAACCCCATTTTCTCGTACTATTCAGTTCTATTCAAAATCTAAGGCATTGATTTTAACGTACATGTCAATTTCTAAGACATTACCTACATGTACGTGTTAATTTATATTTACATTCTATTCAATTACAATTTCAATTACAATTTTTTTTTTTTCTATTTCTATTTCTTATTTTATTTCTATCTCCATTAGCACATTAGAAATTGAAATAGAAACATCTAGATATACAATTACTTAGTACATAGCTGATCACAAACTATTAAAACGGTTGAGTTAACTAGTGGAAAAACGCTGCACGTAATCTACGAGATTTGTCCAATGGTTCTCAGGTATGAGATGAACATAACAACCTAGATTTCAAGGATCGTTTTCGACATGTTTGCTCTTTGACTACTTGTTAACTCCCTTTTTACATAATTGATTTCAGTAAAAGAGTCAATTTAAATTTCAAATTTAAATTTCTATTGTTTATTTTATTTCTATCTCCATTTACACTTCGTAAATTAAAATGGAAAAATACAATTATGTAAATTTCTCCTCATATAGATCACTACAAAACCCCATTTTCTCATACTATTTCAGTTTTATTCAAAATCTAAGGGATTTATTTTAACGTACATGTCAATTTCTAAGACGTTGCCTACATGTAAGTGTTAATTTATATTCATATTCTATTCAATGTCAAGTTCAATTTCAAATTTCAAATTTCTGTTTCTATTTCTATTTCTTATTTTATTTTTATCTCCATTAACACATTAGAAAGGGAAATAGAAACATCTAGGGAGACAACTACTAAGTACATAGATGATCACAAGTTATCTAATTGGTTACGTTAACAAGTGGAAAAACTATACATGGGAACTACGAGATTTTTCCAACAGTTTCGAGGTGCGAGATGGCCATAACGACCTAGTTTTCAATGATCGTTTTCAACATGTCTCCTCTTTGACTACTTGTTAACTCCCTTTTTACATAATTGATTTCAGTAAAAGAGTCAATTTCAATTTCAAATTTAAATTTATATTTTCAGTTACACTTCATAAATTAAAATGGAAAAATACAATTATGTAAATTTCTCCCTGTATAGGTTACTGCAAAACGCCATTTTCTCATACTATTTCAGCTCTATTCAAAATATTAGACGTTGATTTAACATACATGTCAATTTCTATGACGCTACCTACATGTAAGTGTTAATTTATTCATATTCTATTCAATGTCAATTTTAATTTCAAAATTCTGTTTCTATTTCTATTTCTTTTTTTATTTGTATCTCCTTTAACACATTAGAAATTGAAATAGAAACATCTAGAGAGACAATTATTGAGAACATAGATGATCACAAGTTATCTAATTGGTTGAGTTAACAAGTGGAAAAGATCTACATGTGAACTACGAGAGTTCTCCAACGGTTCCAAGGTGCGAGATGACCATAACGACCTAGTTTTCAATGATCATTTTTGACATGTCTGTTTTTTGACTACTTGTTAACTCCCTTTTTACATAATTGATTTCGGTAAAATAGTCAATTTCAATTTCAAAATAAAAAATTCAATTTTTTATCTTATTTCTATCTCCATTTACACTTCATAAATTAAAATGGAAAAATACAATTATGTAAATTTCTCCTCGTATAGGTTACCGCAAGACCCCATTTTCTCATACTATTTGAGTTCTATTCAAAATCTAAGGCATTGATTTTAATGTAATTGTCAATTTTTAGGAGATTGCCTACATGTACGTGTTAACTAATATTTATGTTCTATTCAATGAAAATTTCAATTTCAATTTTTTGTTTCTATTTCTATATTTTATTTTATTTTATGTATATCTCCATTAACGCATTAGGAATTGAAATAGAAACACCTTGACATGCAATTACTTAGTACATAGATGATCACAAGTTATCTAATTGGTTGAGTTAACAAGTGGAAAAACTCTACATGTGAACTATGAGATTTGTCCAACGGTTCTGAGGTGCGAGTTGACATAACCACCTAGTTTTCAATGATTGTTTTCGACATGTCTTCTCTTTGACTACTTGTTAACTCCCTTTTTACATAATTAATTTTGGTAAAAGAGTCAATTTCATTGTCAAATTTAAATTTCTATTTTTTAATTTATTTGTATCTCCATTTACACTTCATAAATTAAAATGGAAAAATACAAATATGTAAATTTCTCCTCGTATAGGTTACTACAAAACCCCATTTTCTCATACTATTTCGGTTCTATTCAAAATCTGAGGCATTGATTCTAACGTACATGTCAATTTCTATTCATATTCTATTCAATGTAAATTTCAATTTCAAATTTCTGTTTCTATTTCTATTTCTTATTTTATTTCTATCTCCACTAACACATTAGAAAGTGAAATAGAAACATCTAGGTAGACAATTACTGAATACACAGATGATCACAAATTATCTAATTGGTTGAGTTAACAAGTGGAAAAACTCTACATGTGAACTATGAGATTTGTCCAACAGTTCCGAGGTGCGAGATGACCATAACGACCTAGTTTTCAATGATCTATTTTGACATGTCTGCTCTTTGACTACTTGTTAACTTCCATTTTACATAATTGAATTCAATAAAAGAGTCAATTTCAATTTCAAATTTAAAATTGTTTTATTTTATTTTATTACTATCTCCAGTTACACTTCATAAATTAAAATGGAAAAAGACAATTATGTAAATTTCTCCTTGTATAGGTTACTGTAAAACCTCATTTTCTCATACTTTTTTAATTCTATTCAAAATTTGAGGCATTGATTTTAACATACATGTCAATTTCTAAGACGCTTCCCACATGTACGTGTTAATTTATATTGATATTCTATTCAATGTCAATTTCAATTTCAAATTTCTGTTTCTATTTCTATTTCTATTTCTATTTCTTATTTCTTATTTATCTCCATTAACACATTAGAAAGTGAAATAGAAACATCTAGGCAGACAATTACTGAGTACATAGATGATCACAAGTTATCTAATTGTTTGAGTTAACAGGTGGAAAAACTATACATGTGAACTACGAGATTTGTCGAATGGTTCCGAGGTGCGAGATGACCATAACGACCTAGTTTTCAATGAATGTTTTTAACATGTTTGTTGTTTGACTACTTGTTAACTCCCTTTTTACATAATTGATTTTGGTAAAATAGTCAATTTATTTTTTTTGATAAGAGAAGAACCTTCTATTAAGCTAGCCAAAATTACATAATTTACAAGAAACCGCACCAGCTATGAGAGAGTGTCCCAGCTAGCCAGGTCGGCAGAAACCCAAAAGAAGCCCAAAGAAACCTTGGAATTCATGGACCGAGGCCCACAAAAGCCTACAAGTATCCCACCGAGGGTCCACAATGGGACCCACAATGGACCACTCCACAACCAACAAACGGACCCATTGACAGTTATAGGTTAAGATCCCTAAACAATTTCGGGTCTGGAACTCTCGAGCAATAAGCACGGTCCAAACCCCACTGTTGATTTCTCAACACCGATCCAACAGCCATCATGGATATTGGGCGGATGAGAATTGCGGGGATTAATCGTTTGATGAAGGAAGTTTTCTCCCACCTCTCACCACAATGCGTCACATGATGAGTGGAATCAGAGGAACATTATGAAAAACCAGATACCATTATTATCCCGCCCAATATACCAATTATGGTTTTGCATCCGAAGTTTCAACCAAAAACCAGAGCGCTCTGTTGCGATGACCATCAGACCATTCACGCAGACATTTTTGAGCCTTCCACTTGGATTCTCCGTAAAATATGCACTGTGTGAAATGTAAATAGGCAACCAGATTTGTGGGTCTCCCCGATTCGTTACCTTCATCATTCAACCTAAAGTGATTAGAGTGTTGGAGAGTAGCCAAAAAAAAAAAGTGTAGATGATTTAGGTGACTCCATCCTCCCACCTGTCTCCTGAATCCCTTCGCTCAGTTCTGTTCATCCATAGTTCCATATCTTTGGTTGCCAGATGGAAACAATCCTCTTGCAGTTTTCCGGTAGGTAAAGACTCCCAAGCATGCCGAGAATCCTTGTCCCTATTGGTCACTCCTTCTTTGGCCAACCGATCCGCTAATATATTTGCTTTCCTTTTCACATGAAAAAATCTTATCATTTCGACTCTTGAGGGTTTGCAGGTGAGATTGGATACCGTAAAAAACGTGCAATAGCTTCCAATGCTTTGACACTTTATCTGGCAAAGCTCCATTGTGTATTTTCTTGGCTGCTCTAATGACCAATTCTGAATCTACTTAAATGATAACATTCTGTAAATTTGCCTCCACCAGGATCTCTAAGCATTCCTCTAATGCCAGGAGTTCAACCATGTTATTGGTACCCTTCCCCAAGTGGCCATGGAAGATGTATTTTGTTTGCCCCTAATGATCTCTTATAACACCTGTTATCTGGGAATAGTGTCCACTCGGATGTTGCTATTCCCACTAAGATG
Organism: Pinus taeda; assembly: GCA_000404065.3. NCBI lineage: Eukaryota > Viridiplantae > Streptophyta > Pinopsida > Pinales > Pinaceae > Pinus > Pinus taeda. Next base: position 76,616 of record APFE030497521.1, on the reverse strand, counting down.
GGTGGCTATCTTAGAAACAAACAATCAAAGTCTACTATTGTTTTCTTTTATGAACATAGAAAAGAGGAGAACCGAGAAGACCAACCTGAGTCTTGTGTTTGATTCCCTCTCCTTCTTGATAGAGTTTCGCCGCTTCTTCTTTGTCTGCCCAGCTTCAAAAGAACTTGTGGAATCACAGCAACATACTAGTATCAAAGAGGATCTAAATTCATAAATAATACAGGATCAGATGTGTATTAACCATATAAATGCATATATAAACAAGTACACAAGAATATGGAAGGAAACAAGAATAGCTTTATTAAGATGAAAAATAGTAAGAAGATTACAACCATGTGCTCTGACCCAGCATCATCCTCCAGCTAAGAAGCCCTTCTTCACCTCAAGCAAAGCTAGATCACCCAACACTTTGAATGTACACCAGAATACCAACAGCGCTTCTCTATAAGATACAAAATTCCAGCCTCTGGATCTCTGTGATGAGGGATCCATATATAGATGATTACAGAGAGGTGAGTCATCTTTTGGGATCTTGATTAGTGTCTTCTCTCTGATAGTTCCTGCTTCCTCTTGGAGAATGATGATTCTTACTCATCCCTGGTCAAAAATGGAGTGGCAAGTGTCAGAGGGGAAGATTCTAGAAGATTCCATGATCTTCCACCTCGCATTTTGTCCCTGCCATTTGTCCATTCCCGACCATCGCACCCTACAGAGGAGAAAAATAGTATGCATCGTACCCTGTACATTGGGAAGGTGATATGCATCGCACCCTCTGCACTGAGCTTTCAGTATGGTCCAATTTTGACCATTTATGAGCAGTTTTCAGTGGAGAACTTCTGGGAGATGATGTAATCAGTTGACCTTGTCCCTTTAGGTAGTGAAGCAACACTTTTAGGGACTTAAGAGCCCTCAGTTTATGGACATTTGTGATTGGGGTTGAAGTGCCCAAAAATTTCTATAGCAGTTGCCCCCTAAAGTATGAGGTCATTAATCTTTTTTGATGTCAGGTGAAATGCTTTACTATGAGGATTTGAAGTTTTTCTGAGCTGGGAGGTGACATGTAATAAGATACAATACAATACCTTATTTGACAACATTTTTTTTCATGATCTAGCTGAGGCGGGCATTCCCATGCTTAGCTTTATAAACCCATTTTCATGTACATAGGACATATGATCGTCTGTGTGACAGACTGATGATATGGACACATCATCCTTTGATTTGGATGATCATCTGATCGGCAATGATGTACGCTGGATGTTTTTATGTTCCTGAATATATCGCAGCCGGGATGGATGAAAATAGATCCGGGGTCTTCAAAACGCGTTCGATCTTCACTCGGAGTACAAGTCGATCCATGTGAAAATGTTCTAGAGTCGAACATGGAAAGACATCGCCTGATTACCAGCCAATGATGTAAGTTGTTAACAGGCGCAAGAGGAATTACCAATAATGACAATGACCCTCAAGGTACTACAGTACAATTCACGTGGTGTGAAAAGGGACTTGGCGTCGAACACCACAATCTCTCGGTCGAAGGCCATTGAAGTAAACCTGTCACAGAAAGTGAGAAACTTTCCATTGAGGCATGCAAGCTTCAAAGTACTGAAAGGGTTGTTCCTAAGTCAACTTCTTGGATAATGAGCTGATGTCGACAAGAAGAGACCCGTTGCAGGAGGGCCTTAATGAATCCCACATCAACGACACGGAATGAAGCAAATGATTTTGGAGGTGAAAACAAATTGAC
>APFE030497521.1:46311-60113 GCA_000404065.3 Pinus taeda | reverse complement strand
AAACTCCCGCTGGTATGTTTGTAGGTTCCCTGTCTGCTTTATGAATTTTATCTTCATCCTTGCTTCCCATGTTTCATCCTGAGGACTAAAATGGGCCTGCAAAGCTCCTTTCATCTCATCCCACGAGGTGATGTCACTAGCACTGCCACTGGCAATATGGTCCATCCTCCTTCACCACCACATCTTAGCATCCTTTGTTAGAAACTGAGCAACAACCTTGAACTTAGTCTCATCATCAGATAGACCCAACCGTTCCAAGTATTGCTCCATGTCCCACAAAAAGTTGCCAAGAGTCTTTGCACTTCTTGTACCATCAAATGAATCTAGTTCCTTGACTTTCACATGAGGCACTCCTCCACCCGAGCCATGCCTCACGGCCTTCTTCAACACCGCTATCTCATCCTTGGCTTGTTCAAGATATTTCTTCAAGTCCACGATATCTGCAAGACCCTGGTCCCTTGCTTCTTCAACCTCCTTGACCCTTATTTCAAGTTGTGTACACATCAAATCAGTGTACTCATGTTGAGTTCGGAGTTCATCAAGTTCATCTTTCATCCTCAAAGTTGCCTTTTGTTCTTCCACAACAAGGTCAATCTTCTTTTCAAAATGATCCTCCAAGTACTCCATTCTTTCCAACACTTTCTGCATCAAACCAAGGGTAGTATCCTTGGGATCACAACTAGACCCAGCCTGGGATTCAGCCATTTCCGATAGCCTTTTTCTCCTTTGCAACCTAGTCTCTACCATGCACTGACTTCACCTGCAACCCAAGTCCTTGATGTCACACTTATTAGGAAGTGTTTCACCAACCTCTTTCCCTGCAAGAACCTGTTACCACAATCACTTCTTCCAAGTGTATCCTACACTTGCACTTCGTCACAAGCTTCACTAGCTCTGATACCAACTGCCACACCCCCAAGCCTACGATGGTCTTTCAACCGTGCCAGCGAGGTGCGGCACCACCGAACACTTTCTTTTTAACAATACTTGTGCACATGGACTACGCCTAATTCAAAACCGTGTACTTAGTTTGTGTTTCGCAACCAATTATAAAATGAAATTAACCTTTATATCAATGAACACCCATACTTATTCATTATCCATAGCAATTATAAAAGAAGACAACAATCGCACGATATAAAGGGGAGGGGAAACTCCCGAACATGTCTGCCCAACAATATATTATATCAGTCTTTCAATAATACATCATTGTAAGTAATGCTTGGCAAACTCCAAGCCAATACTTAGTTTCTTTTACAACATAGGCAAATCAGCCTTTTACAATAACCATGTGCATGCCTTGCACAAAGAGTGGGTGCTCACCCGAGTCACCAAGACACTCTTGTCAATCCCAGCACAAATCTGCAACCAACATCCAACTCACGACACTCCTTGCCAACCATTGACCAAGAGTTAGTTCTGCGCCTTTACCAAGTGGAGCACATGAGTTATGCGCACTCCTACCAAACTGCGCACTTATTTCTTGCTATGCGAAGAGCACAAGTGATGAGCGAGTTGATTGATTCCAAATGAACCTCAACGCATGCCAATATATATGCGTTTTAGGTGTGGGTGATGGCACTCCAGCCGACTCCCAAATACATGGTTACACACCCCCTGCACGCTCATTTCACATGTCAGCCTACCCACATCCTCAAGTCGGCCGTACCCATGTCTACTCCACGTGTAATGGGTATAAGTTTACCATTGTTCCATCGCATTTCATAAGTGTCGTAAAACTGTCCAAGTATCGTCGCATATCCGTTCAGCCTTTCATTGCTTTTCTATTCAGCACGCCCGCCCATCGTGCAGACCTCGCCCACCCGTCGTGCAACTCGCCCGTCTCATGTGCCCGCGCGCCCGTCGTCTACCCGCGCGCTCGTCGTGCACAGTGACTCGCCCGACGCCCATCGCGTTCATGCCCAAGGACCTTACACTCTTAGTGTCAAAAAGGTGACAAACTCATGGTGTTTTAAGAATTCACCATTAGGTAGTCTGAATACAAAGATTATGAAAATTTGTTTTTATTTGAGCAATGTTTATTTTCTTCTTTAAGCTACTCAAGGTAGATAAATGCTTTGGTTTTCTATAATAGTATTGTTGATCACCTCCTCATAATATCTTAATTCCTCTTTTCCCTCTAACTCTTTATCACACCACAAATTCTCCTTAAATTTTGATGTAATAATATTTTTTAACATAATCCTTATTATACATAATGATCTCATCATTTATCCCTGAATGTTCTAGCCAAGATTGGACATTTTTATGCTATCCCTGAGCCAAAAGTGGCTTTGGCTTTATTTTGAAGTAATTTTAGGAAAAATATTCACTTCCATGTTGTTTAACCTCTTCTTATACATTAAATACTTGGTCCTAGTCAAGCTATCAATGGCAAAGAGTTCTTCAATGAACAAAAAAAAGGCTTTTATTTTTAGATTATAGGTTATAGATTACTTTTGGATTTGTTCTGGTTTTCACCATCACACTGGAGATACTGCATCCCCAAATCTCAAATCCATATAAAACAACATAAGTAACAAGCATCTCAAAGAGGATCTCTCTAATCCCATATCCAAAGATTTGTGTATTTACAAAATTGTTTTCAAGTCCATACAAATCTTTCCATTGTCCATTTGACTTTTTCTCAATGCTATAATTATAGTTGAGCTTGTGAAGGATATTGATTCTAAGATATTTGTATAAAGGAACTTCTGCCAAGTTGTTGTTATATATGGAAGTATGGCATGTGATTCTTTTGGATTTGGTTATTGTGACTTTCATTTTTTTATTATTAACACTCATACCCATCTTGGAACAAAAAACTTAGAGGATTCTTGGCTGCTTGCCAAGATTGTCAGGATCACTTGATAAATTAAAAATATCATCAACATAAAGAAGAAGAGTGCTAACTACACCAATCAGAATTGGGCATGTAATGGAGTTTGTTAAATGGATGGAAAAATTGTGATTGATGTATAAGAAGTTGTCACCCATACAAGTACACATTAATGGTTAGAAATAGCTAGGAATAAAACACAAATTAGCAATGCAACATCCAATCATGAATAAATGAGGAAGAAAGCATAATAAAACAAGAGAAAATTTGTAAAATGAAAATAAAATACTCTTTTACTAAATGTGGATAGAGATAATGGTCAACAAAGAGACATAAAGGAGAATGTTTGGATAGAATAGCTCTCTTCAACTCTTCATTGGAAGGTCCTCGTTTCTCCTTTTGCAAGCTCTCTCTGCTCAAGAAGTTGTATGTAGCTACAATGGTGGAGGATCACAATTTGTAAAGAAAATGCAATCAAGCTTGAGAGTTGTGGTGAATCTCAAATAGATTTTAGCAACAAGCCTTGCAATTATTCTCTTGTTGAAATGGCTCTTCAAGCATAATATTTATATGATTTCTCAAGGTATGCATGGTCTTGGTTCATTAAATGAGTCTTGATTCTTGTGTATCTTTCTCATGATTGAAGGGAACATGGAACCTTTGAGGGATTCAAGGACTCCCCAACTATGTGGGAGTTAATAGGAAAGTTATTTGAACCTTATACTTTGTATTGAACAAGATCTTCATGTTTTCTGGTATCACTTCTTATTAAACAAACACTTTTTATGAATACATGTGATTGTTGAAGACACAATCATGAAAATCACAAAACTCAAATAGTGACTATGCATGAATTGACAAAGACCCATTTTGTAATGTTAAATTAGATACTTGTGGGTTATCAGATACTTCCTTAGGGAACCATTATCTTGTTGAATTAATGATGCTTTCTAGTGACCATGTATATAGTTGTGTAACCAATTTTTAGGTGATAGCAGATGCCACCTAATGTATAAGGCTATGAGTAGACATATAGCCAAAATACATATTTTTTTTCTTTCACACAACTTGATTGGCATGTTTGTGTGAGATAGAGAGACACATGAGAAAAGGATGTCTAGTAAAGAATGACGAACGATACATCTACTATACATATATCATACTATGAGAAGTATTTACAATCAAAAAGAGACAAGCATGTCCCATACTCATAATCATGACTTTGATAACAATGATTATAGCAATGGATTAGAGTGGCCCTTTCAAAAATGTCGAAAGGAAGGGAACTTGATGTATGTTGAAGTAGATAACTACATCACCCTCAGGGGCATCAGTTGTAGCATAAGAAAGCTCTAATAAAAAGAATCCCATTAGCTTTACATGATAAGGAAATATACAAATTTTCAGGTGATGAGTAATGGTCAAGTTAATTCATCTTTCACAAAAAAATCATACTGCAATTGTGATTAGGTAAGACCCATCCTCACATGAACAAGTCTTGAATTCAAAATCAAGGGTCGGGGGGGATTAAGGCAAAGAGTAATGTTGACTATATTTTCTTTATTCAAGGTTCATCATCGTAACATACCTCTTTCTATCCCTAACCCTTACTAAGGGTAGAAGGAGGGAATTACTTTAATGATCCGACCTCCAAAGTCTAATTAGGGAAATGGGGTCTAAACTTTTTGATCTTTTTCAACTTCCTCGAAACTTAAAACATATGGCATTGTTGTGTCATCTCGTCGATACCTTTCGCATGATATAAGTTTTTACTAATCAAAATTTGGCCTATCAGGTCATGTCACATCATCTGAATTGCCACATGGTTACCATGTGGTCCCCCCATGAGCTTTTGATGTTTGTGCATGTATATATAAGGAAAATCTATCCTTCCTGAGCTTATAAGGAAATTCCCTTGGCACAAAGGCCTATTATCAGAATTCATTTTAATTCAAGAACTTAAATGATAATAGAGACTCAACCATCTCTTTCATTCTTAGGGCATTTAGTCAGATTTAGGATGATATTCACACAAAGATACATATAACTACTACATTTGTATGAGACATTAACAAACCTCATTTAGGCAAAGAACAACATCCCTCAACATGTTGTCTAAGAAAAATAACAACACATTAAATAAAGACATGGTGTGCACAAACACAACACATATAACAATACCCATGCTTCACTCAATGTGATATTCCCACTTAGCAATTATTGCAAAGTGAGAATATAAATTTTGTACAATTTTGATAATTTTAGGTTCCAACTTAGGAGAAGTGGGTTGGAGGACCCCACTTCCATATTTTAATTAATGGAGACATTCGCACTATGGGAAGAAAAGAAAAAAGTGAGCATAACATATCATGAGTTAATATTAATCCAAATAGAATTTGAGATTTAGTGGAAATTACATTTCAGTATCTTGAGAAATATTTGTTATTATCATCATTCTTAATTTGTAAGTTCTTATAAAGAAATGTGAATATATAATCAATTTACAAAATATTTGAATAATTGTGATTTAAAATGTTATTTTATTCAATTAATAATAATATTTAATAATTTATAAATTTTTTTTTTGCTTCAATTTATTATTTTAAAAACTTAATTATATATTTTAAATTAAAAAATTTAATATAAATTTATATTGTATTTTCAAATAATTATTGAATAAATAAATGAAAATTTAATTTATATTATTTCTATAATTATTGCAAATTATAAAAAGTGGAGACCGACCCGCCTATTGACGGGTCTAAGTCATTTAACCAGGGGATATGAGGAGAGTCAGCACCATGGATCTGTGGTTTTTTTGTTGCGTCATGTTTTTAGTTGGGGAAACTATTGATATACTTGTGTAAACTGTTGCAGCCTAGTGAGGTTAAACTTTAGTTGCAGGTTTCTTTGGGGCCCAACTTACTAGACAATGCATCATTAGTGTGGAAGGGAAAGAAGGGGTATATGTTCAAGGGGTCAACACAAAGAACATATCATGGGTGACTGCGACCTTGGAAAGGTTTTGGACCCCATCCCTGCACAGTCACTTAGAACTATAGAATTACCCCCTGTTGTAGCTGCTACAACCACCCTAAAAAATTTTGCCCATGCTTTGATTTCAGAGCCTCTCTTCTATCCACAGGAGCTCATCATTCATTGTCGTCAAGTATTCATGTTATTTTAAGAATTATCATTTTATGTAGAGTTTGTGATGTCTTGTTTTGATCCTGAATTGATCCTTTTCAGTGACAAGCCATCTTCTATCTTGACCTTGCAACGTTGTCGGTCTTCCCTTCAGAAATTGCATAATCCTAAAGGGTGGACCAGCCTTGAGTTTAGAAATTGTGCAATCCTGAGGGGCAGGCTAGCCTTGAGCTCAAAAATTACGCAGAAGCTTAACCTTCCCCTTAGAAACTGCGTAATTCACCAAGTCAAGGAGTTTCCCAGTCCTTTGTGGTTGGGAGTTGTGCAATCCTTTTTGGCAGTGTGAATGTCCAATTTCTTAGATTTGCACAGTTTCCCCTCTCACTCTTTTGTTTGTTTCCTGGATCATGCTTTGTGAGTCATTTTTCTTGAGCTAATTTATGTTTTCCATGAGTGCATTTCTCTCTTACAAGTACTGCTATTTTTGAGAACTTATCTTGATGAGTTATTGTCACTATGGCTCCCAAGAGAATTGTCTCAAAGGACACCACAAAAAGTAGCACTAGAGAGGTAGTTGAGAGTACTCCAGTGAACTTGCAAGTTTTCTCACATACGCAACTGTTCATAGAGAAAGAGTCATACATTACATGGCAGAAGGTGAATCAAGTATTCTCAACAAAGAGCTTCAAAGAAGATCTTGGGTACTCGAAGGTGTATGTTAATGTCCAAAGGTCAGGACTACATAAGGTTGCATGCAATTACCTGGTTTTTCCATGTGCATACATTGTCAACTAGATACTGTCACATGCAGATAACAAGACCGTGACTCTTACCAATGCCAATGAATAAAGGCTTGCCTCTTTTATGGCACACTATTACCAGCTGCTATGAAATATTCATGAAATCAACCTCAAGATCTGTGCCAGCCTAATTGTGGGTCCCCTTTCAACCTATGCAATGAATTTTGTGGCTCTTTGTCTCTACATCCACTCCACTCCAAATGAAAAGGCATGGTTTATATACATATGGGAGGCAAATATTACTCATCTAGATCTTATTGAGGCTATAGGAAGGCATCTACACCTCAAACTATATTTTTGTATAGCCTTGATCATGCCAATGTAGCACCATCATGACTCCCTGCAACACAATTATCATGTTGGCATCCCCACACCTATACCCATGCCCCCCTAACCCTCCAAAAAAAATGCATTCATCTGATCTGCATGGATCATTATTGCTCAGCCACACATAGTCACATGACAAGTCACCCATTTGTTGCACAAATTCATGCAATTGGCCATGCTTCAATCGCTAAGATGTTTAATAATGTGATTATTCCAAATATAGTTGTGGATATGTGCAATTGTTCATTCTCTAACCCCATAGATTCACGTGACTATCCCATGAAAACTACGTTGACACCTATGTGACCTCTCCCAAGATAGCCATGTGCAGTCATGTGACACTAACTTCCTATTCTACATATATTTGCATGAATCTCTATGGGTCAATTGCAAATATATCGGGCCCCTTTTTAAAAATGGGGTAGTATCATCCTTGTAAGTCAATACATTTCTAACCTAAGGAAAAAAAACATGAGGGTTAAGGCCTCTACACTCATGTGTCTCTACCATGCTCAAAGAACCTCCTAATCACTCCTAAACTCTGTGGGCTAGACCAATTCAATCTAGCCACCAACTCAACAAGTATAAATGGCATGGCATTATGGGCTCCACCCATTATATATGTTATGTCATCCATTTTTCTTTTTTCCCAAATAAGAGCTCTGGATCTCCATTTCTTGAGTTGATTACATCGATAGAATCAATGTGATACACGTTATGCATTGGTATGCTCCTTTCCCCAACTTCAAAGTTTTACCATGGGCCCCATCTCACCCATTCTTGTAAAAAGGTACATCAAAATAATATTTCAAGTCTTTCATGTATTTCTCATATTTCATCTTTATATAGCATCAATACATTCACTTTACATAATTGGTTTATGTTTGTAGGAAATCATTTACTATTTATTACAGTTCCTAAGGCACATAACATAGGGAGGAAGAATTTGCCTCCAAGGTATGGAATTCTTCAACAAGTGTACTAAATAGTCCCTTTGTGCTACTTTCAGTTCACTCCCTTCAAGATCACCATAGCATTCTCCTTACTAAACTTGATTTCTTCCATCACCTTCCCCTTAGTTATATCGTCATAAACAGTAAATAATTTTTCATCCATGTAGGTTTTCTCATGTAGGATCACTTCTTGCATCATTGGCATTCTTCCTACATTGCTATGTTTATTGGGAGTTGTTTGTTCATAATTCTTGAGAATCAAACTCATGTTTCTTTACATTTTATTACATAAATGGAGAAATAGTACAATGGGTATGGAAGGAGTGAACTTAGGCTTGCCACAATGGCAACCTAGACAAGACTTAGATTGGAAAATAAAATGCCCAGATAAGAAAATTAGCTTCCCAAATATGCCCTACGCTACCCTGGTGGAACTATTATGTTTCGTGGAAAGAAACAACTAAAAGATCCTCCTCTGGTTCTTAGAAAATTTGCAAAATTAGCCCTGCCTCCTCTCAACAAACCCACCAAAACTCATAAAGGGTTTGGTCTAGTTTTCACCCCTGAAAAAGACCCCTAAATACCACGTCCTCCTCACTAGCTAGAAAATACGGCCTGTCTAGAAATTCACTACAAAAACCCTCCAATCACTCCCAAAATGTTGGTATTTACCTCCCTCAATGAATTCCTCAAATCCTTTGCTCAAGCCAGGTCCTAAAGCTCACTCTCCAACTCTCACGTGTGCCCAAAATTTTCCCTTTGCACAGGCCCATGTAGTCACCAAATGCCACAATGATACAACAAGGACTCCCTCCAAGGTTTACTTTGTTCCTCCCTAATATCTTTCGCAAATAACATTAAAAATATTCCCCAACAATCTCAGCTAAACTCTTGAACTTAATTGGCCCAAACAAGCAAGTCGTACCCCCTACTACATCCTGGAAGCTGCCATGAAATTCCCATGAAATGCTTGAACTGATACTGAAAATGATCCAAGGGAAAATCAATTAAACTCCTTGGTCTGGAACTCGTAGTCCATCAAAGAAAGGGGTGACAATCTCATATGCAGACTCAACTATGCAGTTCAAGTGTGCTAGTTGCAAGAAAATGTCAATTTGTCAAAAAGTCCCACACTGAAGTGAGTTGCATTTATTTATTTTGTCTTCCTCCTCCTCATTTGGACCACATGGGAACCATGTGGAAATTTATATGATGCAACATGACCTAATAGGAAAAAAATTTATCAACCATATATTTTGATTCAGGAGTCGAACAGAGGAAATTTTATATCATTGGAAAAGTCTCGGCAAGATGAAACAATGATGCCATCTAATTTAAGTTTTGAGGAAGTTGAAAATATCAAAAATTTTAGACCCCACTTCCATAATCAGACTTTGGACATCAGGTCATTAGAGTAATTACCTCCTTCTACCCTTAGTAAGGATTAGGGATAGCAGGGTGTATGTTACAGTGTTGAACCTTGAATAAAGAAAATATAGTGACCATGACTCTTTTCCTTAATCACCCCGCCACGCCACCGCCCTTGATTTTGAATTTAACACTTGTTTATGTTAGGGTGGGTCTTACCTTATGACAATTGCAATATCTAGTTTTTGTGAAAGATGCATTAACTTGACCATCACTCATTACCTAAAAAATTGTATATTTCCCTATCATATAAAGCCCATGGGGGTTGTTTTATTAGAACTATCTTATACTACGACTAATGCCCCTAAGAATGATGTAATTATCTACTTCAACATACATCAATTTCCCTTTCTTTTGACACTTTTGAAAGGGCCACTCTAGTCCATGCCTGGTCTAGTATCTTCACATGGTGTTCTGGGAATGTGTTGGTGTCCTTGCCTTTCCAAGCTTTGGAAATTTTAAGGAGGTCAAGAGTGTCTGGTTCCATATCCTCAGTGAGATCCTTATCATTCTCTAGGATATGCTAGTGGTGTCTCAGAGGTACAAATGAGAAATGGGGCGGCTCAGTGGGGGTGCGTGAAGGAGGACTAGAGTACGAAATCTCAATTTCAGGTGATGACATGGTCATAGGAGGATCCTATTTTTCAAAGTGAAGAAGGGGTCAAAACAATTTTTGGTGGGAAGTTACTTCTGAGCATGACTGGGTTGAGGGGGAGGGTATTTTGGGGCTTTTGTTTTCCACCTCCCTTCGTAAATATGTCCTTATCTGAGGTGGTAATGGGATCAAGGTTAGCATTCACAACTAGAATAGGGTAATTTATGTAAATATAGCCATAAACAAGGCATATTTGACATCAAAGGGGAATGTGATCATAATCAAGGGTTTGTTTCCAGAGATGTTTGTGATAATAAATATCAATGGACTTTAGGAGCAATGTTAAGATATTCATATAAACATAGATATAATCATAAGAGATATACATAGATTTCTTTGTTTCTTCTAATGGATTTACAAAAATTCTAAGGGAGTTTTTGATGCCAATGAGGGTTTCTAATCCTATAATTCTCATGGAAATGAGTACATTATGATCTAGAGGAAATTCTCAACATGTAAGGAGACTTGAGACAAATCAACCTTTTGACCTCAAACGAACAATGAAACTTCAGTTGTAACTCTCCTTTGGAGTATCTAACGTTGCGATAGTGGGTGTCGTATAAAGGAATGAATGTTTTCATGAAAAATAACGCTCTCCATCCCATGCCAAGTCATAGTATAATGCATCATGGTGACAATGATTTGCAGTGGGAGAAGAATGTCGTTTCTATCTTTATTCGTATAAATCCCATAGTATAACGTTTTTCATTTGTAACTTTGCCACCACATATCAATGCCAGCCGCCGTGATGTTGTTTGATGCCCTCAAAGTTTACCAATATCAACGCCAACACATCATATAAAATCAACACCATTTATATGAAGGTCATATCATTCAACCAAAATTAAATAATAATATATAATTCTCCTTGTAATTGTCCCATGTTAATAACATCAAAACTTTGCCATAGTATTAATAACGCCAATGTAATAATGCATGGTTGGAATAAAATTTCCATTGTGATAATGCCATACTGACTCTTTGACTCTGCCATTGTAATACCCCACATACTAATAACGCACAATGAAAATACTATTCTTATTCTTGCATAACTTTCATCCATAGTCTAATCTAGGATTCGCTGGCCCAAGTCTGTCATAATGTTCAATTTTTTTTTCAACCACAGTTGTAATGTAAGCCCTATTGTTTCTTCCTATCTGCTAAACCTAAAGTCCATTTTGGCATTAATGCATAGCCCTGTTTTGGCAAGGATAACAGATACAATAGTAATTGAATGCTACCAACACCAATAAGATTTTCCCATTAACATATTCTATTCAACAATGCATCAATCATGTATTTTCCATCCTTACACAATAGTCTGCAACAAACATATCCATATAGGTATTATATGATTGATATAAAGAGCATTCAACATTGGTACACAAAGGTGGTGGCCTATGGATATATATATATATTAATAATGGAGGAAAAATCAAAGGTTAGAATTAAAGGAGTAGACTTTGGTCAAGAGATGTAGATAACTTACATGTTATTTGTAAATGTTGCTTTATTCTTCAACTTGGGGATTGTTGAGGAATGGAAAAGTTCAAAGATATTTTGCATTATTTTTGTGTGACATCAAGCATTGAGGCAAACCTTGACAAATCATCTTGTTTCAACAACAACTTGGATGAAGCTCAAGTTAATTTGATCCAAGAAATCTTCCCTCTAAGTTTTGGTTCTTTAAATGATGGCTATAAATATCTTGGTTTTTTCTTATAGCCTAAAAATTATCGAACTACAGGTTGGTCCTAGCTTGTTAAAAAGGTGGAAAACTACATTTTCGATTGGTGCAACCGATGGTTTCTTTAGGAGTCCATCTTATCTTAAATCAAATTGGTCTTGGAAGGAATCCTGGTCTTCTAGTTGACTTTAGCAAAAATGCCTAATAGTATTTCAAGTGCTATCAAAAAGTTGTTTATTCATTTTCTTTGGAATGGAAAGAAGTAGGGAAGAGGAATGGATTTGGTGTCTTGGAGAATTCTGTCACTTTCAAAGTCTTTGGGGGATTTGGGCTTATGCAATGTGGAGAGATTTAGACTAGCTCATGTTTCCAAGTATTTTTTGCTTATGCTTTTTCACAATAGTAGATAGAGTTTAATAATGAGGGTGAAATATTTGAAATCGATGTCAGATGTAGATTGGGTCAGGAAAGAGCCAAAAGTGACTAGGGAGGTTCTATGATTTGGAGGAATTTGGTAAGTGGTCTGCAAGCTTTGGAGAAATTTCTTTTGTGGAAGAGTGGGAATGGCGCTAAATTTCTTCCTGGTTATGACCCATGGATACAATGCAATGGTCATCATAAACACTTTGATAGGATGGTAGAGCTTTTAAATCATTCAAGTTATATTACTATTGTTGATGTTTCTAGATGGGTAGATGCAGCTTCGCATAGTCAAGAGTGGTTTTCAACTTAAGATTTATGCCTTTCTCATGTTCATGTAGGTGAATGGAGCTCTTCTATATTGAATTTGGGAAAAGTTGGTATTGTAATCAACCGAGAGGAGGAATATATCATCAGGTGGTCTAAGAATTTAAAAAGTGGAATTATTCTAGTCAGATTTGGATGTGATGCACTGATTCAAGACAATCCTCTTGCTTCTTCAAAATGGTGGCACATATTTGTATGGAAGGGACAAGGCCCTCTTAAATGATACATGTTCCTTTGGTTGTTATTGGAAGGAAAAATATTGACTTGGGATATTCTTGTTAAGCAAAGATGGTTATGTCCTAGGTTTTGTGTTATTTATCGAATGAATGATGAATCTATTGCTCATTTATTTATTCATTTTCCTTTTGTAATTTCTATTTGGAAGTTGGTATTATCTTATTTTAACCTTGATGCCTAGTAGAATCGAAGCTTTGTTGAAGAGTGTCTCTGGACTTGGAATCAAAGGTTTCTTTCATCTTCCTTTAAATTCCTTGAAATCTTTGTATTGTGGGGAATTTGGCTAGGGTGAGATCATTATTTGTTTGAATACTATGTGGTTTTCTCTAAATTTATTGCACATAATGCAAGATCATCTTATCTTGAGCAAGTGAAACTGGTGAAAGGAAAGAAGAATAGGTTCATCAAAGATGTGGAGCTCTGACTGGTATAGTATGGGGATTCTTTGATGGATCCAATCATATGTATGTTTTTGGTGACGATATAGTCATTTTATTCTAGTAGAATATGAATATTAAATGCAAATTACGTATTGGCCTAGGTACAATTTTTACAGATGAACTCCTTGTTATGTGGTGTGTAATGAGGATTTCCATTTATAAGTAGGTAAAATTATTTATATTGTATGGGGATTCACAAGTCCTTGTAGACTAGTTCGATGGAAGAGTTGACTTAAGGGTCCATCATTTAGAATCGTGATAAAGGAAAATATGCCAACTACAGGAGGAAATTGTTGATGTGAAAGTTCTTCATACATACAGGGAAAAAATGTCACAACAAATATGTTGTCTAAGGAAGCTTTGTCATTAGTTGTTAGGTTAGTTTCCATCTCAAAGGTGTCTAATGATAATGTGTTATCTGTTTGATCCTATTCAAATATGATTTAGTTAAGTTTCAAGATATATTTAATGTCTAAGATATATCTAGATTTTATTATCAACCCAATTTCTTAAGTTATCAAGTGTGTTGTTTTGCAACCATG
>APFE030497521.1:0-45064 GCA_000404065.3 Pinus taeda | reverse complement strand
ATTTATTTATCTATCTCTCTATAAAGTTGATTAATATTTTATTTATTGCTAATACTAAATAATTATTTGTTAGATCTGAGACTTTTGTGATCCATATAGTAGATAAATGTCTTTCGGATTAATCACATCATTAGGATTAAGTCAACGTTTCGAACCAACCAATGTGGTTCATCCTCAGGACAAGGTGAAAAAATCATACAATCTTCATGAATAAATAGTAATGATGCATCATGGCCCAAATTTAGCGGTTGAAAAATAGTTGTTGGACAATAGTTTTCAAAGGCTAGTTTTCAAGGCAACAAAACTAGTAAACATGTATTCTAGAATTGTCACTAGCAAAAAAAAAAAATGTGCATGTTCAAAACCATCTAGTGGGACACCACTTAGGACCTTTCTAGGGTATCATTTGTCTCTAAATGGTGCTAAATAACATTTTGAAGTTTTGATTATTAAGTATGACCTCTAAAAATTTGATTCAATTAGGGGAACAAACTTAAGAGTTAAGCCCTAAAGGAATCTTATAGGCTTTTGGGGCCGAGTTTAACTTCTTGAACCACCACAAACAACCTTTAGAGAACATCCTTTGCATGTAACTAGATATATAGGCACAATTTTGAGCACTAGGTATGCGTTTTAGGGGCTTGGATATGGTTAAGGGAGAAAACATGTACATTAGGCCCTAAAGGAGACTTCTAGCCACCCAAGACCAAGAAATATGCATTGAATAACCATATATGGTCCCCTAAGGGTACGTTGACCTATGTTTGGGGATGTTAGTTCCATTAGATGGTATTGAGAAACATCTATGTATCCTAGGGTCCCAAAATAGTACACATACATTCTTTGTTGTGTTAGGAACATGGGGGGCATCATAGGGTGGGCTAACTAGGGCCTCCGTTAATCCCTTGCTTGATATTCGAGGGTGGGAGAACTCAACCAAAACTTTTGATTTGTTTTTGGTTTGTCCTTTTGTCACTTCAAAAGCTTAAAACATAAATAGATGTAATGAGAATATGCATGCACTATTGTCTAGGAAACTGCACCTAAGCAAGTGTGCACATTCTAGATAATATGTCAACTTGTGCTAAGGAATGTGCATGTGATTATGAAAACTCCAAATTGGCAAGTATGTGCGTATGACATTTTGGCAAGTGTCAATGATATAAAATTAGGAGCACATGCAAGGATCTAAGAACATACATGTTCCTTCACACCCCATTATCACTTTTCGACCATCAACTTCATATGAGTCTGGTTGAATCTCGACTCCACAACCTAAACCTATTATCTAAAATTAGAGTTATTAGTCAATAACTTAATCTTTAAAATCCAATGACTATTTTAATAATAAAAAGAAGTTTCAAAGTGGTTTGAATCATTCTATTAATGGATATATTTATCTCAATTTTGATTTAAAAATACAAAACCTTATTTACTCCATAAAAAATGACTTTCATTATTAATAATTAACATTATAAAAAAAATCAAAAGCAAAATTGATTTAAAAAAGTAAATTAATACAAATACATTTAAACTGTGTCACAATTATATAACTTTTTAAATTCAATATTAATTAACACCAAAATTTAAATCCTAGAAAAGTAGATCAGAGAGAATCAGTGAAAACTAAGTCATTATGGTCATCTCGCACCTCAGAACTGTTGATCATCTATGTACTCAGTATTTTTCTACCTAGATGTTTCTATTTCACTTTTTAATGTGTTAATGGAGATAGAAATAAAATAAGAAATAGAAATACAAATAGAAATTTGAAACTGAAATTGACATTGAATAGAATATAAATATAAATTAACATGTACATGTGGGAAGCATCTTCGAAATTGACATGTACATTAAAATCAATGCCTTAGATTTTGAATAGAACTGAAATAGTATGAGAAAATGGGGTTTTGCAGTAACATATATGAAGAGAAATTTACATAATTGTATTTTTCCATTTTAATTTATGAAGTGTAAATGGAGATACAAATAAAATAAAAAATCGAAATTTAAATTTAAAATTCAAATTGACTCTTTTACTGAAATCAATTATGTAAAAAGGGAGTTAACAAGTAGTCAAAGAGCAAACATGTCGAAAATGATCATTGAAAACTAGGTGGTTATGGTCATATCGCACCTCGGAACCATTGGACAAATCTCATAGTTCACATGTAGATTTTTTCCACTTGTTAACTCAAACAATTAAATAACTTGTGGTCATCTATGTACTCAATAATTTGTCTCTAGATATTTCTATTTCAATTTCCAATGTGTTAATGGAGACAAAAATAAAATAAGAAATAGAAATAGAAATAGATATTTGAAGTTGAAATTGACATTGAATACAATATAAATATAAATTAACACGTACATGTGGCAGCGTCTTAGAAATCAACATTTACATTAAAATCAATGCCTTATATTTTGAATACAACTAAAATTGTATGAGAAAATGGGGTTTTGCAGTAACCTATACGAGGAGAAATTTACATAATTGTATTTTTCCATTTTAATTTATGAAGTGTAAGTGCAGATAGAAATAAAATAAAAATTAGAAATTTAAATTTGAAATTGAAATTGACTCTTTTACAGAAATCAATTATGTAAATAGGGATTTAACAAGTAGTCAAAGAGCAGAGATGTCGAAAACGATCATTGAAAGCTAGGTCAATATGGTCATCTCGCATCTCAAAACCATTGGAAAAATCTCATAGTTCACATGTAGAGTTTTTCCACTTCTTGCGATCATCTATGTTCTCAGTAATTGTCTCTCTATATGTTTCTATTTCAATTTCTGATGTATTAATGGAGATAGAAATAAAATAAGAAATAGAAATAGAAACATAAATTTGAAATTGAAATTGACATATTTTTTTTCCGAAGAAAAATCAAACTTTTTATTAGAGATAAAAAGTTACATTGCATATGCAGCAGCATCTCTATTTAATTGTTGGGCAGTTTTGTTTGCAAACCAAAATCTGTCCTACTTGCAGCAAGTATTTAACAGGTCTATGGGATGAAATCCCTCTCTGATCTGTACGGCCGAGGCCTGTGATGGTCATTCCGGCGCAGCTGTGATCCTTCCAAAGATCAACTGGTTCTCCTCGAAAGATGAAAACAACCCTTACAAAATTTTCTAGAAAAGTTTGTCCTTCTAGAACCGATGAAACAAAAGTAGAAGAAATTATATATAGGGAATAGCTATGAGTTTTTTATATATATGCTGACAAGAAAAAAATCAAAAATGCTGGAGATAAGGTGGCTGATCTGAAGTGTTGTTCTGTCCATCAATAACCTGTTCTATTTTCCAGCTGCCTATATCTTGTAGTAAACCTTCTTTAGAAATGTGGTCTACTGAGTCATTGAGTTCCCTGTAGATGTGACAAATGGTAAAACAGTTAAAAGAAGGTTTCAAAGCCTGAATTTCATCTAGCAGAATTTTTAATGTTTAATTATTGCAAACACTATGACCATTAACCCATTTGATGATATTAAGTGAATCTCCAAAGATCTGAATAGTGGGGATGTTCCTCTGAATGAGCCAACATAGGAGGAGTTTTAGCGTTGCCAGTTCCGCGAAATTATTTGAACCTGTGCCTAAACCAACCGAGGCTTTGATGAGCTGATCTGGGTTTTCATAAATGACAATGCCTGCCCCCGCCTTGTTGTTTTGTGAAGCCCCGTCAAAGAATGCTCAAGGAATACCATCTTTTATTTGAATTTCCTTGATTTTTCTTGGAGGAGGATTCAATTCTGGTTCAAGGATACTAGAGAAGGTAGAAACACTGAGTGTTGACGTGACTATCCGCAGAGTTTCCATATCTTGAAAGATGCTTTTATTTCTTGCTATCCAAACTCCCCAACTAATGATCAAGGGGAGATTTCTCATGTTTCCTTCAGGATACAGTTGCCACCAATTTGACCATGCCTCAATCATGTTTTCCTCTGCCCAGACAAAGCTTTTATTTAACATCTTCCCTGCCTCCCCTCAAATATTTTTTGTTTCTTGACAGCTTAGAAACAGGTGATTGATGGTTTCAGCTTCTGATTTGCAAAGAGTGCATCTCCCTGGGCCATGCATGAATCTTGATTGTAAGATGTCCCAGGTTGGGATTTTTCTTCTTAGAATGCACCAAAAAAATATTTTAGCCTTAGGAGGGGATTTTAGCTTCCATAGGTGCCTTGACCACCATTCGGGAGGATCCCATCCTTTCCTAGACATGAGGTATTTTTACCCACTTTTTGGGGAATATTCTCCAGAGTCTGTATGTGCCCAAATGAGTTTGTCTGGGCTGTCTTTTAGTCTGGCTTGTGATCTAATGAGTTCCTGAGTATAGGTGTTCCATTCATTCCTCCAGACTTGCTCTAATTCCAGATCATCTCCGTCTTTCCAGGCCTATCCCCAAATGGATGAGTGACCAATTTTTTCCACTTGATACAAGTAATAAATACCTCTGTTTTCTAGATGTTGAATTAGACCCGGGGATAGGGCGTAATTCATATTTCACCCTACCCATGGGTCCTTCCCTATATTCACACTCCGCCCATTCTCGATTTTCCAAGCTAGCCCCTGCTCAATCACTTTAAAGGAATCCACCGTTGCTTTCCATATCACTGAGGCATTCTTTTTATTCTTTGCTGGATTTATGATCCAGTCTTCTAAAGGCACCGGGTCTATCTATTTCCTCTTGATCACTCTTGTCCAGAGGTTTTCCAGTTTGATAAGCCTCCAGCCTGATTTGGCTGCCATGGAAAGGCTGAAATCTGGGAGGCTTTTTATCCCCCATCCTCCCCAGTCTTTAGGCCTTGCCACTTTCTCCCAGGCAACCTAGGGGAGAACAACATTTTCTTTTGATCCTGCCCAAAGGAATCTGCTACAAATTCTTCTGATTTTCTCCAGCGTGCCTTTAGGAACCCAAGTCAGCGCTGCCCAATAGACTGGGATGGCCAGGAGCACTGATTTGATTAGAGTCAATCTCCCTGCTCTGGAAAGCCATTTGTAACTCCAGTGGGATATTCTAGTTTCTATTTTTGCAGTCAACCAGTTCCAGTCCTCTTTCTTATAAGCGTTGGGTTTTAACCAGAAGCCTAAGTACTTGAAGGGGGATTACATGATGCTTAATTCAAAAGGAAAATGTGCAAGAATTTGAGCTCTGTCTTGTCTGTTTAGTCCCTCCACAATTAATTGAGATTTCCTGGAGTTTATCAACATTCCAGTGGCTTTCATAAACAGGTCAAAAATGTTGCTTAGTTCTGCTATTTCATTAGGAGTACCATTTGTAAAAACCAGAATATCATCAACAAAAAGGAGGTGTGATATGCTTAAGTTAACTGCTACTTCGATACCTCTCACCTTACCTTCCCTTCTAGCCTTAAGGATCAGATGGCTTAAACCTTATGCAACTAAAAGAAAAAGCAGGGGGGATAGAAGACAACCTTGCCTCAGACCCCTCTGTCCTTTGAAGAATGGAGTGGTTGTACCGTTAATGTGCATAGCTGAAATTTGTGATGCAACCCATTATCCAGCTAATGAAGTCCACTTTGAAGCCCAGGTGGGTCAAGAGCAGAAGAATATAAATCCAATTTATTCTGTTGAAGGCTTTTGATAGATCAATTTTTAGAACAGCTCCCTTTTTGTTCTGTTGTTTTATACTATGAAGAACCTCCTGAGCCACTCCTATGGCTTCATGGATTTGACGTCCATTTAGGAAACCAAATTGCTCAAAAGAGATATGCTTTGACAAAATTGGTTTTATTCTGAACGTAATCACTTTCGCAATTATTTTGTATATACTGCTGCATAAGGAAATAGGTCTGAAGTCTTCGAAAGATTCAGGGTTTTCCTTCTTAGGGATGAGAGCAATAAAAGTGGCATTGAAGGGACTATAAACCTCTCCTTTTATCCTGGTCTCTTCTACAACTTCAGTAAGTTCTTCTCCAATCAGATCAAAAATGTGGAGATAGAGTTCAATTGCCTAACCATCGGGCCCAGGGCTTTTTTCTTTTGCCATAGATTTGATAACTCCCTCCATCTCCTCTTTTGTTACAGGGGTCATTACCTCCTCTGCTTCTTCCTCATCTATGAATCTGGGAAAGCACTGAGCTATTCTAATGACTTCCGCAATTGCAGCCTCGCCATGGTCTGCATATTGGTTTTGGAAGTGATTTTGCCCGAGAGCGGACAAGGCTTCAAAGGTCTTTGCTTCCCTTCTTTCACCATTTTTTAGACTCCATATGGTGTTTGCACTCTTCCTTCCTTTTGCATAATTATGAAAAAAATTTGTATTCTCGTCTCGAGCTTTGATCCAGATGGCTCTGCTCTTAAGCCTCCATTCCTCCTCCTTAGCCAACAGGATTTGATTTTTGAGCTTCTCTAGCTGGATGATTTTGTCTTTGGATTCCTAAGTCGCGTATCCATCCCCCTCGATACTCTCCAGTTTTTGAAGCTCCTCATTGATCTGGTTATAATCCTCATTTTTCTTTGCCTTCCAGTTCTTTGCCCATGAGATTGTTGCTTTTTTCAGTCTTTTGAGGTTTTCCATGAACAAGAATCCTCTGTCCTCAGTAGCTCGATTGTCAGGATGTATCCATGTTCCCTTGAACAGATGGTTGTAGGAAGGTTCTTGCAGCCATGCAGAATTAAACTTGAAAGGTGCCGGGGGCTTGGGAGGTGATTTCGAAAGGTCTAAGAAAATTGGAGAGTGGTCGGAAGGCCCCCCCTCTTCCACCCATTGCCGGAAGATTGGAATCAGAGCAGACAGATCCTCGTTTATGAGAAAACGATCTAGCCTTTTGGCCACCCTTGCTTCCCCAACTCGGTGATTTCTCCATGTTGGCTTCATCTTAATGAGGTTTACATCAATCAATTTGTTGGAGGCGAGGAGATTTTGGAAAAAGTCAGTTCAGGAATCCCCCCTGGCCGAAGGTCCCCAGATCTCTGCTCTTCCAAGGGAGAAGTTTAGATCTCCTCCTAGCACCAGTAGATTGTTCTTCACCATAGACTTTGCCATTAAATCATTCCAGAAGGGCATCCTTCCCTGACAAGGCCCATATATGTTTAGTATTGTTAATGGGAAATCAAAGTCCGGGGTTTGAATTTCCATTCCCATTACCAGCCTCATACCCCATTGGCTCTTGATCTTAATATGCCCTTCTCTGTATCCAACGGCCAGTCCGCCGGAATGACCGAAAGAGTCGATGGCTGTGAATTTCCAATCAAGAAGAAGGGTAGAGAGAGCCGCTTCGACCTCATTTCCAATCCCCAAGGTCTCTTGAAGGAGGAGAATATCTGCTCTGGAGGATTGCAGCATCTCCCTGAGGGCCAGTTTTTTAGGCTTACTGGCCAAACCCCTGCAGTTCCATGATGTAATGATCATTTTGGAACCTTTTTGGGGCCTTGCACTACTCTAAGTTCCCCAGGGATCGACTGTTGCTTCCCATCTGCAACATCGTGTTTTGCTTTAACATGGGCCATAGAAAGACTAGATTTCCTACCTCTTTTCTTCCTAGGTTGGCTTTGAGGGAGAGATTGGTCTATACCACCCACTGAAATATGAGAGTCGGATTTGTGGTCCAAAGATCTGAGGTTATAAGGGCAGGGGGGGGAAGGACCGGAGGGGGAGGCTCAGAGGAACATCCTTCACCATTTAGATCAAGGGAGGGAATGGCAGCCAAGATGAGCTCAATACATGATTCAACATTTTTCCCATCCAAGATTTTATTTGAGACAATGTTTTCAGGCATACAATTTGTAGAATCAGGGACCAGACATTTAAAAAAGGAATCATAAATGAGATTAGGTGAGGAGAGAGGATCTAGACTCGTACCCATGGGATCCTCGCCGAGGTTTGGAGTTTGTGCAGCTACATCGTCTTTCATGGAATCCAAAACAGGATTTTCGATCCCAGTCTCGAGTGCTTCTATTTCCATTCTAGTATGGGGGTCCAGGGAAGAAACCTTTGGAAGTTCAGACTCCTGCTGAGGTGCTGGTTCCATATCTTTTTCCATCTGCGAGGCGTCCTTCAAGAAACCCTGAGGTGCCTTGTTTTGGTATGATTCCGTCTCCATCTGTGCCATGGTTCTCTGAAATCTTCTCCTTCTTCTACCCAATGGACGATCTTTAGCTAAATGTCCATACACATGACATCTATGACACCGGAAGGGCAAGTGCTCATAGTCTAACATCTATTCGAAGACATAGTCTTTATACTATAGATTGATTTTCTTGGCTAGCCCTTTGCTCAGATTTAAACTTACAAGAATCCTAGCCATTGCCTTGTTAAGAGTTTGCAAAAAGGTCATGTCGGCCTCCAGGAAGGTGCCGAGCCTGTTTCCGATGGCTTTAAAGACCGATTCGACCCAAAGAAAAGGTGGAAGCCCCGAAACCCTTACCCATACAGGAAAAACATCGGTCTTCTCATGCATAGCGTCGAACAGGGGGCTCCATTTTTTGAAGAGAACCGGAATGTTCCCGAAAGCCCAGTTTCTGCTTACTACCCAGTCTACAGCTTCTTTGTGCTCGAAGCGCACCATAAACCACCCTTTGGCAAGGATGGACACCGTGAACCCTCTGATGAGGTCCGATTGCCAGTTCCTTTCCCCCTAGGAGTGAATGTAAGAGGAGGAGAATTTTTCCCCCTCGCCCTTCCTACCAGTGTGCATTTTGTCGTCTCCAGGGCTTCGTCTATCTGAACATCCATGCCCAATACCAAGTTCCCTTCTATATCCTGAGCAGTGATCGACCGTTGTTTCTTCCTTTTCTCACCCTTATTATGAGCTCCTCGAGCCTCGGCTCTTAAATCCTCATTGGTTTCAGAAATGTCTTGCAGATTCGGATCAATTGACAGGGGAGGAAGTTCTAAACCCTATGAGGTCGGGGCCGAGGTCCCTTCAGCATGAATAAAAGATGAGGTAAGAGGGAAATTTGTTACCTGGGTCCCCAGATCGATGTCAATGTTGATGTCTTGTGGTACCAGTGAACCTTCGAAGCCCTGTTCCTTCCACTCACCTGCCCGATTGGGGTTTCTTTGTTCTTTGCCGATGGAGGTTCTGGTGACTGCTGTAGGTCTTCCTGAAAGCTTCCCAATCCTTTGTCCTATACCTGAGCCCAAGAGCACTATATCTTCTAGCCCACCAGAGAGGACTGGGCCGCAAGATGAGGGCCAATCTTTGATGTTTCGGGTGGCTGTATGGGCCTCGGCGGCGCACTGCTTGCTGGGTAGCTGCGGGATTCCAACAGATTTGTGGCTCAGATCGCATTCTTCCGCTTTCTTAGTCTGCTGAAGGAGCTGCAGGCTGATCTTCTGCGGATCCGGTGATATGGAGGCTGAGACAAGGGTTTCAGCCGATCCGAAATAACGCTTGATGTTTTGAGCAGTAGGGTCTTTCCCCCAAATGGAGAGGATGTCCTCCAGGGCAGGGTCGAGGTCGATCGATTCGGTTGAGTTAACCATGGTTGAGATCGGTCAAGGGTTGTTGACGTTCGAAGGGCAAAACGCTATCAGCCAGTGGATCCAAATTGAAATTGACATTGAATAGAATATAAATATAAATTAACATGTACACGTAGGCAGCGCCTTAGAAATTGACATGTACGTTAATATCAACGCCTCAAATTTTGAATAAAACTAAAATAGTATGAGAAAATGGGGTTTTTCAATAACCTATACGAGGGAAAATTTACATAATTGTATTTTTCCATTTTAATTTATGAAGTGTAAGTGCAGACAGAAATAAAATAAAAAATAGAAATTGACTCTTTTACAGAAATCAATTATGTAAATAGCGATTTAACAAGTAGTCAAAGAGCAGACATGTCGAAAATGATCATTGAAAACTAGGTCGTTATGGTCATCTCGCACCTTGGAACCGTTGGATAAATCTCGTAGTTCACATGTAGAGTTTTTCCACTTGTTAAATCAACCAACTAAATAACTTGTGATCATCTATTCACTCAGTAATTGTCTGTCTATATGTTTCTATTTCAATTTTTAGTGTGTTAATGGAGATAGAAATAAAATAAGTAATAGAAATAGAAACAGAAATTTGAAATTGAAATTGACATTGAATAGAATGTAAATATAAATTAACACATACATGTAGGAAATGCCTTAGAAATTGACATGTATGTTAAAATCAATGCCTTAGATTTTGAATAGAACTGAAATAGTATGAGAAAATGGGGTTTTGCAGTGACCTATATGAGGAGAAATTTACATAATTGTATTTTTCCATTTTAATTTATGAAGTCTACATGGAGATAGATATAAAATGAAAAAATTTAAATTGAAATTTGAAATTGAAATTGAATCTTTTACCAAAATCAATTATGTAAAGAGGGAGTTAACAAGTAGTCAAAGAGTAGACATGTCAAAAGTGATCATTGAAAACTAGGTCGTTATGGTCATCTTGCACCTCGAAACGGTTGGACAAATCTCGTAGTTCACATGTACAATTTTTCCACTTGTTAAATCAACCAATTCAATAACTTGTGATCATCTATGTACTCAGTAATTATATGCCCAAATGTTTGTATTTCCATTTCTAATGTGTTAATGGAGATAGCAATAAAATAAGAAATACAAATATAAATAGAAATTTGAAATTTAAATTGACATTGAATAGAATATAAATATAAATTAACACGTACATGTGAGCAGTTTCTGAGAAATTGACATGTATGTTAAAATCAATGCATCAAATTTTGAATTGAATTGAAATGGTATGATAAAATGGCATTTTGCAGTAACCTATATGAGGAGAAATTTACATAATTGTACTTTTCCATTTTATTTTATGAAGTGTAATTGGAGATAGAAAAATAAAAATAAAAAATAAAATAGAAATTTAAATCTGAAATTGAAATTGACTCTTTTACCGAAATCAATTATGTAAAAAGGGAGTTAACAAGTAGTCAAAGAGCAAACATGATCATTGAAAAGTAGGTTGTTATGGTCATCTCGCACATCGGAACTGTTGGACAAATCTCGTAGTTCCCATGTAGAGTTTTTCCACTTGTTAACTCAACCAATTAGATAGCTTGTGATCATCTATGTACTTAGTAATTGTCTCTGTAGATTCTATTTCACTTTCTAATGTGTTAATGGAGATAGAAATAAAATAAGAAATAGAAATAGAAACATAAATTTGAAACTAAAATTTACATTGAATAAAATATGAATATAAATTAACACATACATGTAGGCAACGTCTTGGAAATTGACATGTACGTTAAAATCAATGCCTCAGATTTTGAATAGAACTGAAATAGTATGAGAAAATGGGGTTTTGCAGTAACCTATACAAGGAGAAATTTACATAATTGTATTTTTCCATTTTAATTTATGAAGTGTAAACGGAGATAGAAATAAAAAATTTAAATTGACTCTTTTAACGAAATCAATTATGTAAAAAGGGAGTTAACAAGTAGTCAAAGAGCAAACATGTCGAAAACGATCCTTGAAATCTAGGTCGTTATGTTCATATTGCACCTCAGAACCATTGAAAAATCTCATAGTTAACGTGCAGAGTTTTTCCACCATTTATCTCAGCTCATTAAATAGTTTGTGATCATCTATGTACTAAGTAATTGTATGTCTAGATGTTTCTATTTCAATTTCTAAAGTGTTAATGGAGATAGAAATAAAATAAGAAATAGAAACAAAAAATTGAAATTGAATATGTCATTGAATAGAATATAAATGAAAATTAACACGTACATGTAGGCAATGTCGTAGAAATTGACATGTACGTTAAAATCCATGCCTTAGATTTAGAATACAACTGAAATAATATGAGAAAATGGGGTTTTGTAGTAACCTATACGAGGAGAAATTTACATAATTGTATTTTTCCATTTTAGTATATGAATTCTAAATGGAGATAGAAATAAAATAAAAAATAGAAATTTGGATATGAAATTGAAGTTGTCTCCTTTACCGAAATCAATTATGTAAAAAGGGAGTTAACAAGTAGTCAAAAACAAACATATCTAAAATGATCATTGAAAACTAGGTCGTTAGATAAGAAATAAAAATGGAAACTAAAAATTGAAATTGAAATTGACAGTGAATAGAATGTAAATATAAATTAACACGTACATGTAGGCACTACATTAGAACTTGACATATATGTTAAAATCAATGCCTTAGATTTTGAATAGAACTGAAATAGTATGAGAAAATGGGGTTTGCAGTATCCTATATGAGGAGAAATTTACATAATTATATTTTTCCATTTTAATTTATGAAGTGTAAATGCAGATAGAAATAAAATAAAAAATAGAAATTTAAATTTGCAATTGAAATTGACTCTTTTACTGAAATCAATTATGTAAATAGGGAGTTAACAAGTAGTCAAAGAGAAGACATGTCGAAAATGATCATTGAAAACTAGGTCGTTATGGTCATCTCGCACCTCGGAACCATTGGACAAATCTCGTAGTTCACACGTAGAGTTTTTCCACTTGTTAACTCAACCAATTAAAAAACTTGTGATCATCTATGTGCTCAGTAATTGTGTGTCTATATGTTTCTATTTCAATTTCTAATGTGTTAATGGAGATAGAAATAAAATAAGAAACAGAAATAGAAACCAAAATTTGAAATTGAAATTGACATTGAATAGAATGTAAATATAAATTAACACGTACATGTATGCAATGCCTTAGAAATTGACATGTATGTTAGAATCAATGCCTTAGATTTTGAATAGAACTGAAATAGTATGAAAAAATGGGGTTTTGTAGTAACCTATATGAGGAGAAATTTACGTAATTGTATTTTTCCATTTTAATTTATGAAGTGTAAATGGAGATAGAAATAAAATAAAAAATTTAAATTGAAATTTGAAATTGAAATTGACTCTATTACTGAAATCAATTATGTAAAAAAGGTAGTTAGCAAGTAGTCAAAGAGCAGACATGTCAAAAACGATCTTTGAAAACTAGGTCTTTATGGTCATCTCGCACCTCGGAACCGTTGGACAAATCTCATAGTTCACATGTATAGTTTTTCCACTTTTTAAATCAACTAGTTAAATAACTTGTGATCATCTATGTACTCAGTAATTGTATGCCTAGATGTTTCTATTCCATTTCTAATTTGTTAATGAAGATAGAAATAAAATAAGAAATAGAAATATAAACAGAAATTTGAAATTGAAATTGACATTGAATAGAATATAAATATAAATTAACACGTACATTTTTTTTTTAAGTTGTGGTTCACGGTCACTGAGTGGCCGCTACATCCACAGTAAATATCAGGGCAGTTCCACCCGAAGGGATCTGCCCGTCGGCCAATCTTAATAGGCCTAACCGCGAGGACGTCGAGGAGATTTGACCCCATGACCTCCCAACTGGGAAAGTGCTTAGCAACAAGAACTCGACCATTTGTGCTATCCCTTGCGGCTTTTAAATTAACACGTACATGTGGGAAATTTCTTACAGATTGCAATTTCTTACAGATTGACATTTACGTGAAAATCAATGCCTCAGATTTTGAATAGAACTGAAATAGTGTGAGAAATGGAGTTTTATAGGTTACATAATTGTATTTTTCCATTTTAACTTATTAAGTGTAACTGGAGATAGAAATATAAATAAATTAATTAAAAAATAAAAAAATAGAAATTTAAATTTGAAATTGAAATCGACTCTTTTACCGAAATCAATTATGTAAAAAGGGAGTTAACATGTAGTCAAAGAGTAGACATGTCGAAAACGATCATTGAAAACTAGGTCATTATTGTCATCTCGCAGATTGGAACTATTGTACAAATCTCGTATTTCTCATGTAGATCTTTTCCACTTGTTAACTCAACCAATTAGATAACTTGTGATCATCTATGTACTTAGTAATCGTCTCCCTAGATGTTTCTATTTCACTTTCTAATGTGTTAATGGAGATAGAAATAAAATAAGAAATAGAAATAGAAACATAAATTTGAAATTGAACTTGACATTGAATAGAATATGAATATAAATTACCACGTACATGTAGACAACGTCTTAGAAATTGACATGTACATTAAAATCAATGCCTCAGACTTTGAATAGAACTAAAATATATGAAAAAATGGGGTTTTATAGTAACCTATTCGAAGAGAAATTTACATAATTGTATTTTTCCATTTTAATTTATGAAGTGTAAATGGAGATAGAAATAAAATAAAAAATAGAAATTTAAATTGACTCTTTTACCGAAATCAATTATGTAAAAATGGAGTTAACAAGTAGTCAAAGAGAAAACATGTTGAAAACGATCCTTGAAATCTAGGTCGTTATGTTCATTTTGCACCTTAGAACCATTGGACAAATCTCGTAGTTAACGTGTAGAGTTTTTCCACCAGTTAACTCAACTAATTAAGTAGTTTGTGATCATCCATGTACTAAGTAATTGTATGTCTAGATGTTTTTATTTCAATTTCTAATGCGTTAATGGAGATAGAAATAAAATAAGAAATAGAAATAGAAACAAAAAATTGAAATTGAAATTGTCATTGAATAGAATATAAATGAAAATTAACGTGTACATGTAGGCAATGTATTAGAAATTGACATGTACATCAAAATCAATGCCTTATATTTATAATACAACTGAAATAGTACGAGAAAATGAGGTTTTGCAGTAACCTATATGAGGAGAAATTTACACAATTGTATTTTTCCATTTTAATATATGAAGTGTAAATGGAGATAGAAATAAAATAAAAAATTTAAATTTAAATTTGAAATTGAAGTTGTCTCTTTTACGAAAATCAATTATGTAAAAAGGGACTTAACAAGTAGTCAAAAAGCAGACATGTTTAAAACGATCATTGAAAACTAGGTCATGAAATAAGAAATAGAAATGGAAACAAAAAATTGAAATTGAAATTGACATTTAACATGTACATGTAGGCAATACATTAGAAATTGAAATATACATTAAAATCAATGCCTTAGATTTTGAATAGAACTGAAATAATACGAGAAAATGGGGTTTGCAATAACCTATATGAGGAGAAATTTACATAATTGTATTTTTCCATTTTAATTTATGAAGTGTAATGCAAATATAAATAAAATAAAAAATTTGAATTTGAATTTGAAATTAAAATTCACGTTTTTAGCGAAATCAATTATGTAATAAGGGACTTAAAAAGTAGTCAAAGAGTAGACATGTCGATAACGATCATTGAAAACTAGGTCGTTATGGGCATCTCGCACCTCGGAACTGTTGGACAAATCTCGTACATCACATTTAGACTTTTTCCACCCATTAACTCAACCAATTAAATAACTTGTGATTATCTATGTACTTAGTAATTGTATGTCTAGATGTTTCTATTTTAATTTCTAATGTGTTAATGGAGATAGAAATAAAATAAGAAATAGAAATAGAAACAAAAATTTGAAATTGAAATTGACATTGATTAGAATATAAATATAAATTAACACTCACATGTATTCAATGCCTTAGATTTTGAATAGAACTGAAATAGTATGAGAAAATGGGGTTTGCAATAACCTATACAAGGAGAAATTTACATAATTTTATTTTTCCATTTTAATTTATGAAGTGTAAACAGAGATAGAAATAAAATAAAAAATAGAAATTTAAATTTGAAATTGAAATTGACTCTTTTACTGAAATCAATTACGTAAAAAGGGAGTTAACAAGTAGTCAAAGAACAGACATGTCGAAAACGTTCATTGAATACTAGGTTGTTATGGTCATCTCGCACCTAGGAACCAACCGTTGGACAAATCTCATAGTTCACATGTAGAGTTTTCCACTTGTTAACTCAACTAATTAGATAACTTGTGATCATATATGTACTCAGTAATTGTTTGCCTAGATGTTTCTATTTCACTTTCTAATGTGATAATGGAGATAGAAATAAAATAAGAAATAGAAATAGAAACAAAAATTTGAAACTGAAATTGACATTGAATACAATATAAATATAAATTGACAGGTACATGTGGGCATATGTCATTATTCCTTCTCTGCTAAAGCGTAATGACATATATTTATTAAGCCCATCACCCAATAAGCATCGAGGAGGGCAGGTGTGGGCAGTGTTGGTTGAATAGAACTGAAATAGTATGTTAAAATGGGGTTTTGCAGTAACCTATATGAGGAGAAATTTACATAATTGTACTTTTCCATTTTAATTCATGAAGTGTAAATGGAGATAGAAATAAAATAAAAAATAGAAATTTAAATTTGAAATTGAAATTGATTCTTTTACCCAAATCAATTATGTAAAAAGGGAGTTAACATGTAGTAGTTCACATGTAGAGTTTTTCCACTTGTTAACTCAATCAATTAAATAACTTGTGGTCATATATGTACTTAGTAATTGTATTTCTAGATGTTTCTATTTCAATTTCTCATGAGTTAATGGAGACAAATAAAATAAGAAACAGAAATTTGAAATTGAAATTGACATTGAATACATTATAAATATAAATTAACATGTACAAGTGGGCAACGTCTTAGAAATTGATATGTACATTAAAATTAATGGCTTAGATTTTGAATACAAAGGAAATAGTATGAGAAAATGTGGTTTTGCAATAACCTATACGAGGAGAAATTTAAATAATTGTATTTTTCCATTTTAATCTATGTAGTGTAAATGGAGATAGAAATCAGATAAAAAATAGAGATTTAAATTTGAAATTGAAATTGACTCTTTTACCGAAATGAATTATGTAAAAAGGGAGTTAACAAGTAGTCAAAAAGCAGGGATATCGAAAACGATCATTGAAAACTAGGTCGGTATGGTCATCTCGCACATCATAACCATTAGACAAATCTCGTAATTCATATGTAGAGATTTTCCGCTTGTTAAATCAACTAATTAGATAACGGAGTTGTCTATAATGCGACTTTTTGGAGATTCCGGTGACAGAATCCAGGGGAAGAAATGAGATTAAATCTTGATTTTTAGCAGTTAAAATGGTTTTTTAACTGTATATTTGGATTCAGGGCTGGAAAACCCCTGGGAGCCATTGATTGTGCAGAAACTAGCTATCAAACTTGGGATTCCAATGAATTGCTGCCAGATTTTGACCGGAAAAATCTGCCGGAAAGACTTTCAAAAAGTCTCGTTATAGACTACTGCTTAGATAACTTGTGATCATCTATGTTCTTAGTAATTGTCTCTCTAGATGTTTCTATTTCAATTTCTAATGTGTTAATGGAGATAGAAATAAAATACAAAATATTGAAATTGTCATTGAATAGAATATAAATATAAGTTAACACATAGATATAGGTAGTGTCTTAGAAATTGACATGTACGTTAAAATCAATGCCTCAGATATTGAACAGAACTGAAATAGTATGAGAAAATGGGGTTTTGTAGTAACCTATACGAGGAGAAATTTACATAATTGCATTTTTCTATTTTAATTTATGAACTGTAAATGGAGATAGAAATAAAATAAAAAATAGAAATTTAAATTGACTCTTTTACTAAAATCAATTATGTAAAAAGGGTGCTAACAAGTAGTCAAAGAGCAGACATGTCGAAAAAAATCATTGAAAACTAGGTCGTAATGGTCATCTCGCACCTCAGAACCGCTGGAGAAATCTCATAGTTCACATGTA
Organism: Pinus taeda; assembly: GCA_000404065.3. NCBI lineage: Eukaryota > Viridiplantae > Streptophyta > Pinopsida > Pinales > Pinaceae > Pinus > Pinus taeda. The sequence goes on along the minus strand of APFE030497521.1, from coordinate 27,461 downwards.
GAGTTTTTCCACTTGTTAACTCAACCAATTAAATAACTTGTAATCACCTATGTACTCAGTAATTGTATGTCTAGATGTTTCTATTTCAATTTCCAATGTGTTAATGGAGATAGAAATAAAATAAGAAATAGATATAGAAACCAAGATTTGAAATTGAAATTTACATTGAATAGAATTTAAATATAGATTAACATGTACATGTAGGAAATGTCTTAGAAATTGACATGTACGTTAAAATCAATGCCTCATATTTTGAATAGAACAGAAATAGTATGAGAAAATGGGGTTTTGCAGTAATCTATACGACGAGAAATTTACATAATTGTATTTTTCCATTTTAAATTATGAAGTGTAACTAGAGATAGAAATAAAATATAAAATATAAATTTAAATTTGAAATTGAAATTGACTCTTTTACCAAAATCAATTATGTAAAAAGGGAGTTAACAAGTAGTCAAAGAGCAGACATGTAAAAAACGTTCATTGAGAACTAGGTCGTTATGGTCATCTCACACCTCGGAACCATTGGACAAATCTCGTAGTGCACATGTAGAATTTTTCCACTTGTTAACTCAACCAATTAGATAACTTGTGATTATCTATGTATTGAGTAGTTGTCTCCCTAGAGGTTTGAGAGGAGCTAGGGTTCAACAAAGGAAGTGACAGAGATAAACAGATAACCATGGAAGTGCAGGAGGGAGGGAGCTCCACTCCCTCCTATAGTAAGGTGGTCTCAAGCAGAGGCGAAGTAGGGAATAAGAGCAAGCCTCCACACTCCTTGAAGGACAAGACAAAAATTCCTGAAACACAGAAGGATGAAGGCTACAAAACCCATGTAGAGGATGGGACCCACGAGGAAGACCGACAAAAGGGGAAAGCAGAAGACAGAGATCGGAGAGCAGAGAACAGAGCTAAGATGGGGCCCTGTAAGCTAAAGTCCAGCATTAAATTACGAGTATTACTAAATGATCCATCACTGCAAGAGCACATGGATCACATGACAAACCATGCTATAATATGTAAGTTTATGGGAATCTGGCTGACGGAGAAAGCATTGTACACTTGGATAAAATACAATTGGAAACCAAAAGGGGAGTTAAAGATACATCTAGGATCCAAAGGTTTTTTTACAATGGTGTTTATGAACTTGGAGGACAAAGATACAATTTTTGAAGGAGGACCATACTTCTATGCAGCTGTTGGTCTCTATATGCGTCCGTGGATGATGAACTTTGTGCTAGAGTGAGAAACCTTCACATTTGTTCCGGTATGGATTAGACTCTACTCCTTACCTTTGGATTATTGGATGCCAGAATATTTGAATGCTATAGGCAACAAATTAGGTCATTTTTTAAAGATTTCAGAGGCAACGCTACGAGGAAAGTATACCTCCTATGCACGCATATGTGTTGAGATGGAAATATCAAAAGCTCTTCCAGATGAGGTCATTCTAGAAGTATATGATGATGAATGGGTTTAGGTAATTGACTATGAGCACATTCCTTTCCGAAGTCGCAAATTTCACGGGCATGGCCGCCTTTTCAGAGATTTCCCTCTTAATAAGAAGGTGGAATACCAAAATACCAACAATGGGCAGGACCGAAAAGGTTTTATTAAAGTGGGAGGAAAAGGGAGAGGAGGGGGAAGAAGGATACAGAAGAACCCTAACGACAACAGAACAACAAGTCACAATAGTTTTGAGATCTTAGGAGAAAGAGAAGAAGATGAAGGAACTCCAAAGAAAACAGAAAATAAGGCAGCAAAGGGGAAAGGAAAAGAGACAAGCATGGAGTTCACACAGGAACAGAATGAACACACAACAGAACCATTGAGTAACATGGAAGTAGAAAAAGACCATGATATGACTGAAAGTGAAAGTGACACAGAGTACCAAGACTTACAGGAGATCCTAGACATGGAGAACTTGGAGCTAGAAAAGTTTCTAGAGCAAGGAGGCAACCAGGGAATAAACTCCATACCACAGGAGGAAGTTGATAAAATACAATAGATATTCCTTAACAAGTCACACCAAAAAGATTTAGGAGTCAAAAGAAGACACGACAACTAGGATAACAAAGGGGTTTCCTCAATGGGGTTAATAACAGGAAAATTGGCTAAAAACCCAGGAAAGAGAAGAGGAAGAAAGAGACAGAAAGAATTGTCGCTTGAATGTGGAAAAATCATGATCGACTCAAGTAGGATGTAAGACCTATCCAGTTACTCCTTGACTACCCCCCCCCCCCCCTCAATGAAGATCACAACCTGGAACATTAGAGGACTAGGGAGTAGGAGAAAACAGAGAAATCTAAGAAATAGAATTAGAGAGGAAAAACTAGACATAGTGTTCATTCAGGAAAAAAAATGCTCAGTTGAAAAGGTCAGAGAAAAATATAAAAAATGGTTAAATAGATATGAATATCTTGAGGTCAAGGAAAATAACTCTGTTGGTGGAATTCTTACTCTTTGGGATCCTCAGAAATTTGGATTGCAGGATGCAGAGGCGTCCAGAAACAACCTTTCTTTGATAAACTTTGGCTTCTCACTTCTCTGGAAGATAAAATTTGGCTCCTCACTTCTCTGGAAGGAATGAAAAAGAGATACCCTGCTTTACCCTAGATTCTAGGGTGATATTTTAACGTGATAAAATCTCTCACGGAAAAAAGGGGGAACTAGAACACTTGGAAGGGATTCAGTTTCCTTCCAGAACTTCCTCACCAATATGAAACTGGTGGATATGGACACTGGCAATGGGATTTTCACATGGAATAACAAAAGAGGGGGCTCTACCCATGTAGCCTCAAAATTAGACAGATTTATCATCTCAAAAGAACTTCTACTCACTGGGAGCAGCCTGACAGCATTCATCCTACCTTTTGGTGGTTCTGACCACTGGCCCATCCAATTGGAGACTTCTCTAATCAGTAAACCAAGGAACAACCCCTTCAGGTTTGAGAATGTATGGCTCATGCACTCATATTTCCTCACAAACATAGAGAAATGGTGGAAAGAAGAGCTTCACCTAAAAGGTACAAAGATGTTCCTTCTACATCACACGCTCAAACACATTAAAGGCAAACTCAAAGAGTGGAACAAGAATGAATTTGGAAACATCTTCAAAGATAAAGGAGAAGTGGAAGGGAAACTAAAGGAAATAAACCAAATTCTCATCATAGAAGGAAACTCAAAGGAAAGGAAAAATCTTGCAGACTCACTTCAGCATGAATGGGAGAATAGATGTCTACAAGAGTAAATATTCTGGACACAGAAATCTAGAGTCCAATGGATTAAGGAAGGGGAGAGAAACACCAAATTTTTCACAAATCCACCATAGCGCACAGAAACAAAAATAGAATTATGAATCTCACAGATCAACATGGAACATGGAAAAATGCTCATGAGGAGATGGAAGAGGTTCTTGTCCAGCATTTTTAGGAAATTGCTAAGGAAACCATAGTAGATAGATCACAGTTTACGAGAAGATTTACTCAGTATATTCCCAAACTGATCTCTAAGGAAGACAAACACAATCTCAATAGACCAGTAATAGGGAAGGAACTTGAGGAATTCATCACAGAGATGCATAATGGGAAAGCTCTAGGCCTAGATGGCTTCAATGTGGACTTTTTCAAAACATGTTGGAGGATTGTAAGGCATGATATACTAGAGGTAGTGGAAGACTTGCGAAGATCGAAATCTATCTTGAAGGAAATCAATTAATCTTTCATAGCCCTAAATCCCCAAACGAGAAAGGGCCAACACTCCAGACAGATTCAAACCTATAGCATTATGCAATGTGGTGTACAAAATTATATCCAAAGTAATTGCCAACCGACTCAAACCCTTCCTCCCAACCCTGGTGTCAAGGGAGAAAATAGATTATGTGAAAGGGAGACAAATTCTCGATAACATAATTCAAGCCCATGAAGTGGTTCATTCAATCAACACCAATAAGCAGGCAGGGATGATAATTCAACTGGACATACCGAAAGCTTATGATAAACTTAGTTGGACTTACATAAGAGAGGTGTTAAAAGCCTATGGATTTGACTACAATTGGATTAGGTGGGTCATGGCTCTTCTAACCATTACCAGCTATTCAATTCTTCTCAATGGCTCTCCTTCCAGAACCTTCAAGCCTACAAGGGGTCTCTAACAAGGTAATCCTCTTTCCCCTTTCCTTTTTATTCTAATGATGGAAGGGTTAGGTAGAGAAATCAAAGCTGCCAAGGAGGAAGGAAGCATTCAAGGATTGAGACCCATTCGAGATGGAGACACGGTGACACATCAACAATTTGTGGATGATACTATGCTTCAAGGCATACTTACAGTCAAAGAACCCAAAGCATTCAAGCAAATTTTGCATGCGTTTGCAATGGCTATGGGCACTGAGGTAAGTCTTACAAAATCAAAAAACTTCTTTTTCAATACTGATATTTCGATTTAGAGAAACCTATCTAGAATTTTAGGCTTTCAAAGAGATTCATTGCCCTTGAAGTATCTGGGAGTTCCACTCTCCAACAAACCATTGCACAAACACATCTGGGAGCCCGTTTTGAATAAATTGAAAGACAAAATCAGCAAGTGGACAAACAGAGCCCTAAATTTAGCAGGGAGACTGATTCTCACTAAGGCAATCCTCCAAACCATCCCTATTTTTATGCTATCTACTATTTCGGCACCAACTGGAGTCATTAATCAAATTAGAAACATTCAAAGAGATTTTCTCTCGGGAAAAGGTGAAGAGAAGAAGAAATGGGATCTAGTGGCTTGGGATAGGATATGAAAAACTAAATCCCATGGTGGTTTGTGTTTACATGACCCATAAATTCTAAATAGAGTTCTGGGTGCTAAAGTTTGATGGAGATGGCTGAAGGAAATCCAAGCCCCCTAGGCGATACTATGGAAACAAAAGTATGCAATGAATTGGCAGGAAATGAACCTTATAAGAATGATAGGACAAGTGAAAGGTTCACAAGTATGGAATAGGGCCTGGGAGAGCAAAGCCTTAGTTCAACAACATAGTTTCTGGGAGATCAAAAGTGGAAAATGGGCCAGATTCTGGGAGGACAATTCGCAACAGGAAGGCAATCTCAACAATGAGGAATTAGCAAGTATCCAAGCAGATACCATAAACAAAGGATTAATTAGGGTGAGTGACTATTGGGATCAGTCAAGGAATAATGGCAAATGGAGAATATGGAAACTTCTAGTTTACAATGAGATGAACATGCTGAAAACTCAAGCTAAAGCCCTTAAAGATATTCTGGATAAAAGGAAGATTCTAGCCTCAACTTCAGATGATAAATTAAGATGGGGAAGTAATAAGGTAGGTATCTTCAACCTTAAAGAACCAAAAGAATAGCTACAAGGCTTAACCTCCCAAGAACTAACAAGACCTGGAAGAAACCTTTGGAATAACCCTCATTAGATGAAGATCAAACTGTTCAAGTGGCTGGTGCAACAAGGCAAGATTCTCACTTTGCAAAATCTACGAAATAGAGGCTTCGTTGGCCCCTCCAGATGTCACTTGTGTGGACAACAAGAAGAAACCTCAAATCATCTCCTCAATCTATGCTCCTTCACTGCCACATTATGGAACTACGCTAGATATGTTTTTGAGCAGACAGACAGGCAGTAAAATGATATCATTGCTACGCTAAAGAATTGGAGACAAGATTTCTTAGACAATGAGACAATAAACATAGCCTGGGCTTTGACTCTAGGGTTCATAATCTCTAATCCATGGAAGGAGCACAACAGCAGGATTTTCAAAGACAAAACAAGCCCAGTGAGCAGCATCATCAAGCTAATTCTTAAGAAACTCAAGGAAACGGTCAACACCCTTGGGAGTTTCTCTACTGATAAACCCATAGGTCACAGAGAGGCAAGCATCCTAGAAAAGTTGGAGCTTTAGGCACATCTCCCTCAAAGCCCTCTATAGATCAACAAGCATACCTCAGAAGGAGAGGCTTTCTAGCACCCCCCTTCTTGAGGTTTCTTCCAATTTAACATAGATGGAGCCTCTAAAGGAAATCTTGGAGATGTTGGGTATGGAGGAGTCATAAGAGACAAGAAGGGAAACATACATGTAATTTTCTACAATTATCTTGGAAAAGCTACCAACAATATGGCTAAACTCATGGCAATGGAATTGTGCTTGGAAATACTGATCAAGTACAACATGCATAATGTTATCATTAAGGCTGACTCAGAATTAGTCATTAATTCGGTCAAGCGGATAAGTGCAGGATCTACACCAGAGAAAATTTCAGGTCACTGGTGACTTCTGCAACTCTATCACAAAATTCAAGCACACCTAATAATTCTAAGAACTCTCAAATTTGTGCATGTTCGCAGGGAAGCCAGCAAAGTAGCAGACTGGCTGGCCAATGGGGGGTTAGAAGCAAATGAACCAACATGTGTTACAGGTGGGAGGAGGTAACAGACAATACGCTGCGAGATGAATGCTCATCTCCGGCTCTCATGGACAGAAAACAATATCATAACAGAACAAGAGACAATATTTTACCTTTTGTCAATGAGGAATAAGAACACAGTAGAAAGTTTTAAAAAGGAGGAGCACTTTAGGACCTCTCAGAAAGTCAGCAAAGTATACATTAGCCCAGGAGCTACAGGGAGGAAAAGCTTAGAGGAGATGTGTCACCAAGAAAATCAAGAAGATCGACATAGGGATTCCAGGTAGGAGGCGACCCTTCCAGGCGCGTCTTCCTCGAGCAGTGTAGCGGGGGCAAGAGGAAAAGAAAACCGAAGTCCAAAACTGCTTGGGAAAAACCACCCTCATTGGGTGCCTTATAACCGAGAAGCGGTTTTCCTGAAAGTCAGGCGATGCCACTCAGAGACCAATGCGTGGCGGGGGAAGGAAAGAGCTTACCACTCTCATCGCACAGTATTCCTCGGGCTTCTATGCTACGCAACTTTGACTTCGGCTGTCAGACCAGAAGGGGGCAGATCTGCAGCCACAGTTTGTCATGCAGGTTTGTGGGTCGGGATGGTCAAAACTGATTACGGTTTACCACTCTTATCGGGAGCCCTTGAACACAAAAGCGGTTTTTCAGAAAACTTGGCGATGCCACTCAACGAGCAACATGTGGCAGGGGAGGGTGAGGGAATACCACCCTCATCACACGGTATTCCTCGAGATTTTTAGGCTATGCGATTTAGATAGTAGCCATCAGATCAGAAGGGGAAGATCGATAGCTATAGTTGGTCGAGAAGTTTAGTGGTTTTCTGCGGGCTTTTGCTCCATGTGTTACAAAGTTAGACCGTCAAATTATAAGGAGACAGATCAACAGCTACGGACAAGCATTCGGACTCGGGGGTCCACACCTTTGCTTGTGGGTCCATGGCAGTTTAGACTTTGGTTTCTATTTGCGCCTCTAAGTGCTTGTTGTAAACTTTGTACATTATTTTCTTTCCTAAGTCAATAGAAGGTTCATCTCTTGCTTCAGCAAAAAAAAAGAGTAATTGTCTTCCTAGATGTTTCTATTTCACTTTCTAATGTGTTAATGGAGATAAAAATAAAATAAGAAATATAAATAGAAACAGAAATTCGAAATTTAAATTGACATTGAATAGAATATAAATATAAATTAACACGTACATGTGGGCAACTTCTTAGAAATTGACATGTACGTTAAAATCAATGCCTCAAATTTTGAATAGAACTAAAATAGTATGAGAAAATGGGGTTTTGTAGTAACCTATACAAGGAGAAATTTACATAATTGTATTTTTCCATTTTAATTTATGAGGTGTAACTGGAGATACTAATAAAATAAAAAATACAAATATAAATTTGAAATTGAAATTGACTCTTTTACCAAAATCAATTATGTAAAAAGGGAGTTAACAAGTAGTCAAAGAGTAGACATGTCAAAAACAATCATTGAAAACTAGGTCATTATGGTCATCTTGCACCTCGAAACAGTTGGACAAATCTCATAGTTCATATGTAGAGATTTTCCATTTGTTAACTCAACCAATTAGATAATTTGTGATCATCTATGTACTCAATAATTGTATGCCTAGATGTTTCTATTTTACTTTCTAATGTGTTAATGGAGATAGAAATAAAATTAAGAAACAGATATTTGAAATTGAAATTGACATTGAATAGAATATGAATATAAATTAACACGTACATGTACGCAGTGTCTTAGAAATTGACATGTACGTTAAAATCAATGTCTCAGATTTTGAATAGAACTGGAATATTATGAGAAAATGGGATTTGCAGTAACCTATATGAGGAGAAATTTACATAATTGTATTTTTCCATTTTAATTTATGAAGCATAAATGAAGATACAAATAGAATAAAAAATAGAAATCTAAATTTGAAATTGAAATTGACTCTTTTATCGAAATCAATTCTGTAAAAAGGGAGTTAACAAGTATTCAAAGAGCAGACATGTCGAAAACGATCATTGAAAACTAAGTGGTTATGGTCATCCGCACCTCGGAACCATTGGACAAATCTCGTAGTTCACATGTAGATTTTTTCCACTGGTTAACTCAACCAATTAGATAACTTGTTATCATCTATGTACTAAGTAATTTTATGTCTAGATGTTTCTATTTCAATTTCTAATGTGTTAATGGAGAAAGAAATAAAGATATAGAAATAGAAACAAAAAATTGTCATTGAATAGAATATAAATATAAATTAACACGTACATGTAGAAATTGACAAGTACGTTAAAATCAGCCTTAGATTTTGAACATAATTGAAATAGTATGAGAAAATGGGGTTCTGCGGTAACCTATATGATGAGAAATTTACATAATTGTATTTTTCCATTTTAATTTATGAAGTGCCAATGGAGATAGAAACAAGATAGAAAATAGAAATTTAAATTTGAAATTGAAATTGACTCTTTTACCGAAATCAATTATGTAAAAAGGGAGTTAACAAGTATTCAAAGAGCAGACATGTGGAAAACGATCATTAAAAGCTAGGTCGTTATGGTCACCTCACACCTTAGAACCATTGGAAAAATCTCGTAGTTCACATGTAGAGTTTTTCCACTCGTTAACTCAACCAATTAAATAACTTGTGGTCATCTATTTACTCAGTAATTGTATGTCTAGATGTTTCTATTTCAATTTCTAATGTGTTAATGGAAACATAAATAAAATAAGAAATAGAAATAGAAACATAAATTTGAAATTGAAATTGACATTGAATACAATATAAATATAAATTAACACGTACATGTGGGCAATGTCTTAGAAATTGACATGTACTTTAAAATCAATGCCTCAGATTTTGAATAAAACTGAAATAGTATGAGAAAATAGGGTTTTGCAGTAACCTATACGAGGAGAAATTTACATAATTTTATTTTTCCATTTTAATTTATGAAGTGTAAATAGAGATAGAAATAAAATAAAAAATAGAAATTTAAATTTGAAATTGAAATTGACTCTTTTACCGAAATCAATTATGTAAAAAAAGAGTTAACAAGTAGTCAAAGAGCAGACATGTCGAAAACATTCATTGAAAACTAGGTCATTATGGTCATCGCGCACCTCGGAACCGTTGGAAAAATCTCGTATTTCACATGTAGATCTTTTCAACTTGTTAACTCAACCAACTAGATAACTTGTGATCATCTCTGTACGCAGTAATTGTCTACCTAGATGTTTCTATTTCACTTTCTAATTTGTTAATGGAGATAGAAATAAAATAAGAAATACAAAGAGAAAGAGAAATTTGAAATTGAAATTGACATTGAATACAACATAAATATAAATTAACACGTACATGTGGGCAATGTCTTAGAAATTGACATGTTGTTTAAAATCAATGCCTCAGATTTTGAATAGAACTAAAACAGTATGATAAAATGGGGTTTTGAAGTAACCTATATGAGGAGAAATTTACATAATTTTATTTTTCCATTTTAATTTATGAAGTGTAAATAAAGAGAAATAAAATAAAGAATAGAAATTTAAATTTGAAATTGAAATTGACTCTTTACCAAAATCAATTATGTAAAAAGGGAGGTAACAAGTAGTCAAAGAGAAGGCATGTCGAAAACGTAAATTGAAAACTAGGTCATTATGGTCATCTCGCACCTCGAAACCGTTGGACAAATCTCGTAATTCACATGTAGAGTTTTGCACTTGTTAACTCAAACAATTAGATAACTTGTGATCATCTATGTACTCAATAATTGTTTGCCTAGAAGTTTCATTTCACTTTCTAATGTGTTAATGGAGATAGAAATAAAATAAGAAATAGAAATAGACACAGAAATTTGAAATTGAAATTGACATTGAATAGAATATAAATAAAAATTAACACCTACATGTGGGCAGCGTCTTAGAAATTGACATGTACGTTAAAATCAATGCCTTAGGTTTTGAGTAGAACTGAAATAGTATGAGAAAATGGGGTTTTGCAATAACCTATACAAGGAGAAATTTACATAATTATACTTTTCCATTTTAATTTATGAAATGTAAATGGAGATAGAAATAAAATAAAAAATTGAAATTGAAACTGACTCTTTACCAAAATCAATTATGTAAAAAGGGAGTTAACAAGTAGTCAAAGAGCAAACATGTCGAAAATGATCATTGAAAACTAGGTCGTTATGGTAATCTCGTACCCCAGAACCATTGGAAAAATCTCGTAGTTCACATGTAGAGTTTTTCCACTTGTTAACTCATCCAATTAAATAACTTGTGGTCATCTATGTACTCAGTAATTGTATGTCTAGATGTTTCTATTTCAATTTCTAATGTGTTAATGGAGACAAAATAAAATAAGAAATAGAAATAGAAACAGAAATTTGAAATTGAAATTGACATTTAATACATTATAAATATAAATTAACATGTACATGTGCGCAGCATCTTAGAAATTGACATGTAAGTTAAAATCAATGCCTTAGATTTTGAATGCAACTGAAATAATATGAGGAAATGGGGTTTTGCGGTAACCTATACGAGGAGAAAATTACATAATTGTATTTTTCCATTTTAGTTTATGAAGTGTAAATAGAAATAGAAATAAGATAAAAAAATAGAAATTTAAATTTCAAATTGGAATTGACTCTTTTACCAGAATCAATTATGTAAAAGGGGAGTTAACAAGTATTCAAAAAGCAGGCATGTCGAAAACGAGCATTGAAAACTAGGTTTTTATGTTCATCTCACACCTCGGAACCATTGGACAGATCTTGTAGTTCACATGTAGAGTTTTTCCACTTGTTAAATCAACCAATTAGATAACTTGTGATCATCTATGTTCTCAGTAATTGTCTCTCTAGATGTTTCTATTTCAATTTCTAATGTGTTAATGGAGATAGAGATAAAATAAGAAATAGAAATAGAAACAGAAATGTGAAATTGAAATTGACATTGAATAGAATATAAATGTAAATTAACACATACAAGTAGGCAGCGTCTTAGAAATTGACATGTACATTAAAATCAACGCCTTAGATTTTGAATAGAACTGAAATAGTATGAGAAAATGGGGTTTTGTAGTAACCTATACGAGGAGAAATTTACATAATAGTATTTTTCCATTTTAATTTATGAAGTGTAAATGGAGATAGAAATAAAATAAAAAATTTAAATTTAAATTTGAAAGTGAAATTGACTCTGTCACCAAAATCAATTATGTAAAAAGGGAGTTAACAAGTAGTCAAAGAGCAAACATGTCGAAAACGATCATTCAAAACTAGGTCGTTATGGTCATCTCGCACCTCGGAACCATTGGAAAAATCTCGTATTTCACATATAGATTTTTTCCACTTGTTAACTCAACCAATTAAATAACTTGTGATCATCTATGTACTAAGTAATTTTATGTCTAGATCTTTCTATTTCAATTTCTAATGTGTTAATGGAGATAGAAATAAAATAAGAAATAGAAATAGAAACAAAAAATTGAATTGAAATTGTTATTGAATAGAATATAAATATGATGATGATGGTGGTGGTGGTTGATGTCCACTGAGACCAAATTGGTCTATCGGACCTATAATTTTCTTAGTTTTTAATTGTCTGGCTCCTCGTCTTTCATGGTGAGATTGGTGATGTAGCTTTCTTTTTTTTCTCTATGGTCTTCCAACTTCCTTTATCTTGCATCTCCCTAATCTCTTCTGGTTCTTGGGATATTGGTGTTCTTTTAAAGATAGTCAGAGAAGAAGTTTGTTCTAGGATATCTGCTTTGTTCTTAAATGAAGATTTATTTTGTGCGGTATTTGAATCCTCATAATTTTTTATGCTTGAGGGGTTTTCGAGTTGGGCGGGGCTTTCCCACTGCTTGTTTTCAGATTTGTTTCTTTCTTGCCCGATTTCTTGTGATTTAGAGTTTTCTCGAGACTACTCTTCTTTCATGACAATGTAGTGTTCTCTTTGTGCTCCTTCCCACCATGTAGATCTGTGGTGATTTTTTCTAGCATTTTTTTGGGAGGCTTTTGGGCAATTTTTTGCTAGATGACCTGTCTCAAAGAAAAATCGACATCTGAAGAGGACACTCTCATAATCGAGTTTCTGGTTCCACACATAGTCTTTACTTGTTAGGTTTATTTCAACTAGGAATACGACGTGAAAACAGTATGTGAAAATGGGGTTTTGCAGTAACCTATACAAAGATAAATTTACATAATTATATTTTTCCATTTTAATTTATGAAGTGTAAATGGAGATAGAAATAAAATAAAAAATAGAAATTTAAATTGACTCTTTTACCGAAATCAATTATGTAAAAAGGGAATTAACAAGTAGTCAAAGAGAACACATGTCTAAAACGATCATTAAAAACTAGGTCGTTATGGTCATCTCGCACCTCGAAACCAATGGACAAACCTTGTAGTTCATGTGTAGAGTTTTTCCACTTGTTAACTCAACCACTTAAATAACTTGTGATCATCTATGCACTCAGTAATTGTATTTCTAGATGTTTCTATTTCAATTTCTAATGTGTTAATGGAGATAGAAATAAAATAAAAAATAGAAATAGAAACAAAAATTTGAAATTGAAATTGACATTGAATAGAATATAAATATAAATTAACACGTACATGTAGGTAGTGTTTTAGAAATTGACATGTATGTTAAAATCAATCCCTTAGATTTTAAATATAACTAAAATAGTATGAGAAAATGAGGTTTTGCAGTAACCCATACGAGGAGAAATTTACATAATTATATTTTTCCATTTTCATTTATGAGATTTAAATGGAGATAGAAATAAAATAAAAAATAGAAATTTAAATTTGAAATTGAAATTGACTCTTTCCCTGAATTCAATTATGTAAAAGGGAGTTAAAAAGTAGTCAAAGAGTAGACATGTCGAAAATGATCATTGAAAACTAGGCCATTATGGTCATCTCACACCTCGGAACCGTTGGACAAATCTCCTAGGTCACATGTAGAGTTTTTCCACATGTTAACTCAACCAATTAAATAACTTGTGGTCATCTATGTATTGACTAATTGTATGTCTAGATGTTTCTATTTCAATTGCTAATGTGTTAATGGACAGAAATAAAATAAGAAATAGAAATAGAAACACAAATTGGAAATTGAAATTGAAAATGAATACAATATAAATATAAATTAACATGTGCATGTGGGCAATGTCTTAGAAATTGACATGTACTTTAAAATCAATGCTTCAAATTTTGAATAGAACTGAAAGAGTATGAGAAAATGGGGTTTTGTAGTAACCTATACAAGGAGAAATTTACATAATTTTATTTTTCCATTTTAATTTGTGAAAGTGTAAAAGGAGATAGAAATAAAATAAAAAATAGAAATTTAAATTTGAAATTGAAATTGACACTTTTACTGAAATCAATTATGTAAAAATGGAGTTAACAAGAAGTCAAAGAGCAGACATGTCGAAAACGATCATTGAAAACTAAGTCATTATGGTCATCTCTCACCTCAGAACCGTTGGACAAATCTCGTAGTTCACGTGTAGAGTTTTTCCACTTGTTAACTCAACCAATTAAATAAATGTGATCATATATATACTCAAAAATTATGTCTAAATGTTTCTATTTAAATTTCTACTGTGTTAATGGAGACAGAAATAAAATAAGAAATAGAAATAGAAACAAAAATTTGATATTGAATAGAATATAAATATAAATTAACAAAAATTTGATATTGAATAGAATATAAATATAAATTAACACGTACATGTATGCAATGCCTTAGAAATTGACACGTACCTTAAAATCAATGCCTTAGATTTCGAATAGAACTGAAATAGTATGAGAAAATGCGGTTTTGCAATAACCTATATGAGGAGAAATTTACATAATTGTATTTTTCCATTTTAATGTATGAAGTGTAAATGGAGATAGAAATAAAATAAAAAATAGAAATTGAAATTTGAAATTGAAATGGACTCTTTTATTGAAATCAATTCTATAAAAATCGAGCTAACAAGTAGTCAAAGGGCAGACATGTCGAAAATGATCATTGAAAACTAGGTCGTTATGGTCATCTCGCACCTCGGAACCGTTCAACAAATCTTGTAGTTCATATGTAGAGGTTTTCCACTTGTTAAATCAACCAATTAAATAATTTGTGATCATCTATGTACTCGGTAATTGTATGTCTAGATGTTTCTATTTCAATTTCTAATGTGTTAATATAGATAGAAATAAAATAAGAAATAGAAATAGAAACAAAAATTTGAAATTGAAAAATTGACATTGAATAGAATATAAATATAAATTAACATGTACATGTAGGCAATGTCTTAGAAATTAACGTGTACGTTAAAATCAATGGCTTAGATTTTGAATAAAATTGAAATAGTATGAGAAAATGGGGTTTTGCAGTAACCTATACAAGGAGAAATTTACATAATTGTATTTTTCCATTTTAATTTATGAAGAGTAAATGGAGATAGAAATAAAATAAAAAATAGAAATTTAATTTGAAGTTTAAATGGACTCTTTTACCGAAATTAATTATGTAAAAAGGGAGTTGACAAGTAGTCAAAGAGCAGACATGTCGAAAATGATCATTGGAAACTAGGTCGTTATGGTCATCTCGGACCTCGGAACCGTTGGACAAATCTTGTAATTCACATGTAGAATTTTTACACATGTTAACTAAACCAATTAAATAACTTGTGATCATCTATGTACTCAGTAATTGTATGTCTAGATGTTTCTATTTCAATTTCTAATGTGTTAATGGAGATAGAAAAAAATAAGAAATAGAAATAGAAACAGAAATTTGAAATTGAAATTGACATTGAATAGAATATAAATATAAATTAACACGTACATGTGTGCATTGTCTTAGAAATTCACATGTACGTTAAAATCAATGGCTCATATTTTGAATAGAACTAAAATAGTATGAGAAAATGGTGTTTTTCAATAACCTATAAGAGGAGAAATTTACATAATTGTATTTCTCCATTTTAATTTATGAAGTGTAAATGGAGATAGAAATAAAATAAAAAATAGAAATTTAAATTTAAAATTTAAAATGACTCTTTTACCCAATTATGTAAAAAGGGAGTTAACAAGTAGTGGAAGACCAGACATGTCAAAATCGATCATTAAAAACTAGGTCATTATGGTCATCTTTCACCTTGAACCGTTGGACAAATCTCGTAGTTCACATGTAGAGTTTTTCCACTTGTTAACTTAACCAATTAGATAACTTGTGATCATCTATGTACTGAGTAATTGTCTGCCTAGTTGTTTCTATTTCAATTTCTAATGTGTTGATGGAGAAAGAAATAAAATAAGAAATAAAAATAGAAACACAAATTTGAAATTGAAATTGGCATTGAATATAATATGTATATAAATTAACATGTACATGTAGGCAACATCTTAGAAATTTACACGTACGTTAAAATCAATGCTTCAGATTTTGAATAGAAATGAAATAGTATGAAAAAATGGGCTTTGCAGTAACCTATACAAGGAAAATTACATAATTGTATTTTTTCTTTTATTATAAAGTGTAAATGGAGATAGAATAAAATAAAAAATAGAAATTTAAATTTTAAATTGAAATTGACTCTTTTATCGAAATCAATTATGTAAAAAGGGAGTTAGCAATTAGTCAAAGAGCAGACATGTCGAAAACAATCATTGAAAACTAGGTCGTTATGGTCATCTCACACCTCGGAACCATTGAAAAAATCTCGAAGTTCACATGTCGAGTTTTTCCACTTGTTAACTCATTCAAATAGATAACTTGTGAGCATCTATGTACTCAATAATAGTCTGTCTAGATGATTCTATTTCAACCTCTAATGTGTTTATGGAGATAGAAATAAAATAAGAAATAGAAATAGAAATAAAATTTGGAATTGAAATTGATATTGAATAGAATATGAATATAAATTAACATGTACGTGTAGGCAGCATCTTAGAAATTGACATGTACGTTAACATGAATGTCTCAGATTTTGAATAGAACTAAAAGAGTATGAGAAAATGGGGTTTTGCAATAACCTATATGAGGAGAAATTTACATAATTGTATTTTTCAATTTTAATTTATAAAGTGTAAATGGAGATAGAAATAAAATAAAAAATTTAAATTTAAATTTGAAATTGAAATTGACTCTTTTACCGTAACCAATCATGTAAAAAGGGAGTTAGCAAGTAGTCAAAGCACAGACATGTCAAAAACGATCATTGAAAACTAGGTTGTTAGGATTCTCGCACCTCAGAACCATAGAACAAATCTCGTAGTTCACATGTAGAGTTCTTCCACTTGTTAACTCAACTAATTAAATAACTTGTGATCATCTATGTACTCAGTAATTGTATGTCTAGATATATCTATTTCAATTTCTAATGTGTTAATGTAGATAGAAATAAAATAAGAAATAGAAATATAAATAGAATTTTGAAATTGTAATTGACATTGAATAGAATATAAATATAAATTAACACGTATATGTAGGTAATATCTTAGAAATTGACATATACGTTAAAATCAATGCCTTGCATTTTGAATAAAACTGAAATAGTATGAGAAAATGGGGTTTTGTAGTAACCTATATGAGGAGAAATTTACATGATTGTATTTTTCCATTTTAATTTATGAAGTGTAAATGGAGATATAAATAAAATAGAAATTAGAAATTTAAATTTGAAATTGAAATTGTCTCTTTTACCAAAATCAATTATGTAAAAAGGGAGTTAACAACTAGTCAAAAAGCAGACATGTCGAAAACGATCATTGAAAGCTAGATCGTTAAATAAGAAATAGAAATAGAAATAGAAATTTGAAATTGAAATTGACATTGAATAGAATGTAAATATAAACTAACACGTATATGTAGGCAATGTGTTAGAAATTAACATGTACGTTCAAATCAATGCCTTAGATTTTGAATAGAACTGAAATAGTATGAGAAAATGGGGTTTACAGTAACCCATACGAGGAAAATTTACATAATTGTATTTTTCCATTTTAATTTTTGAAGTGTAAATGGAGATATAAATAAAAGAAAAAATAGAAATTTAAATTGACCTTTTACCAAAATCAGTTATGTAAAAAGGGTGTTAACAAGTAGTCAAAGAGCAAACATGTCGAAAACAATCATTGAAAACTAGGGCGTTATGGTCATCTCACACGTCGGAACCGTTGGACAAATCTGGTAGTTCACATTTAGAGTTTTTCCACTTGTTAACTCAACCAATTAAATAACTTGTGATCATCTATTTACTGAGTAATTGTATGTCTAGATGTCTCTATTTCATTTTCTAATGTGTTAATGGAGATAGAAATAAAATAAGAAATAGAAACAAAATTTTGAAACTAAAATTGACATTGAATATCATATAAATATAAATTAACATGTACGTGTGGGCAGTGTCTTATAAATTTACATGTACGTTAAAATCAACGCCTCGTATTTTGAATAGAACTGAAATAGTATGAGAAAATGGGGTTTTGCAGTAACTTATACGAGGAGAAACTTACATAATTGTATTTTTCCATTTTAGTTTATGAAATGTAAATGGAGATAGAAATAAAATAAAAAATAGAAATTTAAATTTGAAATTGAAATTGTCTTATTTAACGAAATCAATTATGTAAAAAGGCAGTGAACAAATAGTGAAAGAGTAGACATTTTGAAAACGATCATTGAAAACTAGATCGTTATGGTCATCACGCACCTTGGAACCATTGGACAAGTCTCATAATTCACATGTATAGTTTTTCCACTTGTTAACTCAACCAATTAAATAACTTGTGATCATCTATGTACTCAGTAATTTTATGTCTAGATGTTTCTATTTCAATTTCTAATGTGTCAATGGTGATAGAAATAAATAAGAAACAGAAATAGAAATAGAAATTTGGAAATGAAATTGACATTGAATAGAACATAAATATAAATTAACACGTACATGTGGGTAGTGTCTTAGAAATTGACATGTACGTTAAAATCAATGCCTTAGATTTTGAATAGAACTGAAATAGTATGAAAAAATGGGGTTTTGCAGTAACCTTATGAGGAGAATTTACTAATTATATTTTTCAATTTTAATTTATGACGTGTAACTGGAGATAGAAATTAAATAAAAATAGAAATTTAAATTTGAAATTGAAATTGACTCTTTTACCGAAATCATTTATGTAAAAAGGGAGTTAACAAGTAGTCAAAGAGCATACATGTTGAAAATGATCATTGAAAACTAGGTCGTTATGGTCATCTCGCACCTCGGAACCGTTGGACAAATCTCATAGTTCAGATGTAGAGTTTTTCCACTTGTAAACTCAACCAATTAGATAACCTGTGATCATCTATTTACTCAGTAATTTTCTGTCTATATGTGTCTATTTCAATTTCTAATGTGTTAATGGAGATGGAAATAAAATAAGAAAAAGAAATAGAAAACAGAAATTTGAAATTGAAATTGACATTGAATAGAATATGAATATAAATTAACACATACGTGTAGGCAGCGTCTTAGAAATTGACATGTACTTTAACATCAATGCCTCAGATTTTGAATACAACTTAAAGAGTATGAGAAAATGGGGTTTTGTAGTAACCTATACGAGGAGAAATTTACATAATTGTATTTTTCCATTTTAATTTATGTAGTGTAAATAGAGATAGAAATAAATAAATTTGAAATTTAAATTGACTCTTTTGCCACAATCAATTATGTAAAAAGTGAGTTAACAAGTAGTCAAAGAGAAATCATGTCGAAAACGATCTTTGAAATCTAGGTCGTTCTGTTCATCTCACAACTCGGAACCATTGGACAAATCTCATAGTAAACGTGCAGAGTTTTTCCACTAGTTAAGTCAACCAATTAAATAGTTTGTGATCATCTATGTACTAAGTAATTATATGTCTAGATGTTTCTATTTCAATTTCTAATGTGTTAATGGGGATCGAAATAAAATAAGAAATAGAAATAGAAACAAAAAATTGAAATTGAAATTGTCAATGAATATAATATAAATATAAATTAACACGTACATGTAGGCAACGTCTAAGGAATTGACATGTACGTTAAAATCAATGCCTTAGATTTTGAACAAAACTGAAATAGTATGAGAAAATGGGGTTTTGCAGTAACCTATACGAGGAGAAATTTGTAATTGTATTTTTCCATTTTAATTTATGAAGTGTAAATGGAGATAGAAATAAAATAAAAACTAGAAATTTAAATTTGAAATTTAAATTAACTCTTTACCGAAATCAACTATGTAAAAATGAAGTTAACAAGTAGTCCAAGAGCAAACATGCCGAAAACAATTATTGAAAACTAGGTCATTATGGTCATTTCACACCTCAGAACCGTTGGACAAATCTCATAGTTCACATGTAGAGTTTCTCCACTTATTAAGTCAACCAATTAAATAACTTGCGATCATCTATGTTCTAAGTAATTGTATGTCTAGATGTTTCCATTTCAATTTCTAATGTGTTAATGGAGATAGAAATAAAATAAGAAATAGAAATAGAAACAGAAATTTGACATGAAAAAATTTGAATAGAATATAAATATAAATTAACACTTACATGTAGGCAGCTACTTAGAAATTGACATGTACGTTAAAATCAATGCCTTATATTTTGAATAGAACTAAAATAGTATGATAAAATAAGGTTTTGCAATAACCTATACAAGGATAAATTTACATAATTGTATTTTTCCATTTTTAATTTATGAAGTGTAAATGGAGATAGAAATAAAATAAAAAATAGGAATTTAAATTTGAAATTGAAATTGATTCTTTTAATGAAATCAATTATATAAAAACAGTGTTAACAAGTAGTCAAAGAGTAGACATGTCGAAAACGATAATTGAAAAGTAGGTCGTTATGGTCATCTCGCACCTCAGAACCGTTGGACAAATCCCGTACTTCACATGTAGAGTTTTACCACTTGTTAACTCAACCAATTAAATAACTTGTGATCATCTATGTACTCAGTAATTGTCTATCTAGATGTTTCTATTTCGATTTCTAATGTGTTAATGGAGATAGAAATTAAATAAGAAATAGAAATAGAAAAAAAAATTGAAATTGAAATTGACATTGAATACAACATAAATATAAATTAACACGTACATGTATGCAATGTCTTAGAAATTGACATGTACTTTAAAATCAATGCCTTAGATTTAGAATAGAACTGGAATAGTATGAGAAAATAGGATTTTGCAGTAACTGATACGAGGAGAAACTTACATAATTGTATTTTTCCATTTTAATTTATGAATTGTAAATGGAGATAGAAATAAAATAAAATAAAAAAGAAATTTAAATTTGAAATCGAAATTGACTCTTTTACCGAAATCAATTATATAAAAAGGGAGTTAACAAGTAGTCAAAGAGCAGACATGTCGAAAACAATTATTGAAAACTAGGCGTTATGATCATCTCGCACCTCAGAATCATTGGACAAATCTCATAGTTCACATGTAGAGTTTTTCCACTTGTAAACTCAACCAATTAAATAACTTGTGATCATCTATGTACTCAGTAATTGTATGTCTAGATGTTTCTACTTCAATTTCTAATGTGTTAATGGAGATAGAAATAAAATAAGAAATAGAAATAGAAACAAAAAATTGAAATTGAAATTGTCATTGAATAGAATATAAATATAAATTAACACGTACATGTAGGCAATGTCTTAGAAATTGACATGTACGTTAAAATCAATGCCGTATATTTTGAATAAAACTAAAAGAGTATGAGAAAATGGGGTTTTGCAGCAACCTATACGTGGAGAAATTTACATAATTTTATTTTTCGATTTTTATTGATGAAGTGTAAATGGAGATAGAAATAAAATAAAAACTAGAAATTTAAATTTCAAAATTAAATAGACTCTTTTACCGAAATCAATTATGTAAAAGGCAGTAAACAAGTAGTCAAAGAGCAGACATGTCGAAAACGATCATTGAAAACTAGGTCGTTATGGTCATCTCACACCTCGGAACCGTTGGACAAATCTCGTAGTTCACATGTAGAGTTTTTCCACTTGTTAACTCAACCAATTAGATAACTTGTGATCATTTATTTACTCAATAATTGTCTATTTAGATGTTTCTATTTCAATTTCTAATGTGTTAATGGAGATAGAAATAGAAACAGAAATTTGAAATTGAAATTAACATTGAATAGAATATGAATATACATTAAGACGTACATGTAGGCAGCGTCTTAGCAATTGACATGTACGTCAAAATCAATCCGTTGGATTTTGAATAGAATTGAAATAGTATGAGAAAATGGGGTTTTGCAATAACCTATACAAGGAGAAATTTACATAATTGTATTTTTCCATTTTAATTTATGAAGTGTAAATGGAGATAGAAATAAAATAAAAAAGAGAAATTGAAATTTGAAATTGAAATTGACTTTTTTACCTAAATCAATTATGTTAAAAGGGAGTTAACGAGTAGTCAGAGATCAAACATGTCGAAAACTATCATTGAAAACTAGGTCGTTATGGTCATCTCGCACGTCGGAACAATTGAACAAATCTCGTAGTTCACATGTAGAGTTTTTCCACTTGTTAACACAACCAATTAAATAACTTTTGATCATCTATGTACTAAGTAATTGTATGTCTAGATGTTTCTATTTCAATTTCTAATGTGTTAATGGAGATAGAAATAAAGTAATAAATAGAAATAGAAACAAAAAATTTAAATTGAAATTGTCATTGAATAGAATATAGATATAAATTAACATGTACATGTAGGTAATGTCTTATAAATTGACATGTACGTTAAAATAAATGCCTTAGATTTTGAATAATACTGAAACAGTATGAGAAAATGGGGTTTTGCAATAACCTATATAAGGAGAAATTTACATAATTGTATTTTTCCATTTTAATTTATGAACTGTAAATGGAGATAGAAATAAAATAAAAACTAGAAATTTAAATTTGAAATTTAAATTGACTCTTTTACCAAAATCAATTATGTAAAAAGAGAGTTAACAAGTAGTCAAAGAGTAGACATGTCGAAAATGATCATCGAAAACTAGGTCTTTATGGTCATCTCGCACCTCGAAACCGTTGGACAAATCTCGTAGTTGACATGTAGAGCTTTTCCAGTTGTTAATTCAACCAATTAAATAACTTGTGATCATCTATGTACTCAGTAATTGTATGTCTAGATGTTTCTATTTCAATTCCTAATGTGTTAATGGAGATAGAAATAAAATAAGAAATAGAAATAAAAACATAAATTTGAAATTGAAATTTTCATTGAATAGAATATAAATATAAATTAACACGTACATGCAGGGAATGTCTTAGAAATTGACATGTACGTTAAAATCAATGCCTTAGAGTTTGAATAGAACTGAAATAGTATGAGAAAATAGGGCTCTGCAGTAACCTATACGAGGATAAATTTACATAATTGTATTTTTACATTTTAATTTATGAAGTGTAAATGGAAATAGAAATAAAATAAAATAAAAAATTAAATTTAAATTCGAAATTGAAATGGACTCTTTTATTAAAATCAATTATGTAAAAAGAGAGTTAACAAGTAGTCAAAGAGCAAACATGTCAAAAACGGTCATTGAAAACTAGGTCGTTATGGTCATTTCGCACCTTGGAACTGTTGGACAAATCTCGTAGTTCACATGTAGAGTTTTTCCACTTGTTAACTCAACCAATTAAATAACTTGTGATCATCTATGTACTCCGTAATTGTATGTCTAGATGTTTCTATTTCAATTTCTAATGTGTTAATGGAGATAGAAATAAAATAAGAAATAGAAATTGAAACAAAAAATGAAATTAAAATTTTCATTGAATAGAATATAAATATAAATTAACATGTACATGTAGGAAATGTCTTAGAAATTGATGTGTACGTTAAAATCAATGCCTTAGATTTTGAATAAAACTGAAACAATATGAGAACATCGATCTTGCAGTAACCTATACAAGGAGAAAATTACATTATTTTATTTTTCCATTTTAATTTATGAAGTGTAAATTGAGATAGAAATATAATAAAAGCTAGAAATTTAAATTTGAAATTTAAATTGACCCTTTTACCGAAATCAATTATGTAAAAGAGGAGTTAACAAGTAGTCAAAGAGAAAAGATGTCAAAAACGATCATTGAAAACTAGGTCGTTATGGTCATCTCACACCTCAGAACCGTTGGACAAATCTCGTAGTTCACATGTATAGTTTTTCCACTTGTTAACTCAACCAATTAAATAACTTGTGATCATCTATGTACTCAGTAATTGTACATCTAGATGTTTCTATTTCAATTTCTAATGTGTTAATGGAGATAGAAATAAAATAAGAAATAGAAATAGAAACAGAAATTTGAAATTGAAATCGACATTGAATAGAATATAAATATAAATTAACACGTACATGAGGCAGTGTCTTAGAAATTGATATGTACGTTAAAATCAATACCTTAGATTTTGAATAGAATTGAAATAGTCTGAGAATATAGGGTTTTGCAGTAACCTATACGAGGACAGATTTACATAATTGTATTTTTCCATTTTAATTTATGAAGTGTAAATGGAGATAGAAATAAAATAAAAAATAGAAATTTAAATTTGAAATTGAAATTGACTTTTTTACCGAAATCAATTATGTAAAAAGGGAGCTAACAAGTAGTCAAAGAGCAGACATTTCGAAAACGGTCTTTGAAAACTAGGTCATTATGGTCACCTCGCACCTCCGAACCGTTGGACAAATCTCATAGTTCAAATGTAGAGTTTTTCCACTTGTTAACTCAACCAATTAAATAACTTGTGATCATCTACATACTCAGCGATTGTCTATCTAGACGTTTCTATTTCAATTTATAATGTGTTAATGGAGATAGAAATAAAATAAGAAATAGAAATTGAAATTGACATTGAATACAATATAAATATAAATTAACACGTACATGTAGGCAACGTCTTAGAAATTGACATGTACTTTAAAATCAATGCCCTAGATTTTGAATAGAACTGAAGTAGTATAAGAGAATGGGATTTTGGAGTAACCTATACGAGGAGAAATTTACATAATTGTATTTTTCCATTTTAATTTAAGAAGTGTAAGTGGAGATAGAAATAAAATAAAAAATAGAAATTTAAACTTGAAATTGAAATTGATTGTTTTACCGAAATCAATTATGTAAAAAGGGAGTTAACAAGTAGTCAAAGAGCATACATGTCGAAAACGATCATTGAAAACTAGGTTGTTATGGTCATCTCGCACCTCAGAACCGTTGGACAAATCTAGTAGTTCACATGTTGAGTTTTTCCACTTGTTAACTCAACCAATTAAATAACTTGTGATCTCTATGTACTCAGTAAGTGTATGTCTATATGTTTCTATTTCAATTTCTAATGTGCTAATGGAGATAGAAATACAAATAGAAAGAGAAATTTTAAATTGAAATTGAGAATGAAGACAATATAGATATAAATTAACATGTACATGTAGGCAATGTCTTAGAAGTTGACATGTACTGTAAAACCAATGCCTTAGATTTTGAATAGAACTAAAATAGTATGAGAAAATAGGGTTTTGGAGTGACCTATACGAGAAGAATTTACATAATTGTATTTTTCCATTTTAATTTGTGAAGTGTAAATGAGATAGAAATAAAATAAAAAATAGAAATTTAAATTTGAAATTGATATTGACTCTTTTACAGAAATTAATTATATAAAAAGGGAGTTAACAAGTAGTGAAAGAGTAGACATGTCAAAAACGATCATTGAAAACTAGGTCGTTATGGTCATCTCGCACCTCGAAACTGTTGGACAAATCTTGTAGTTCACATTAGAGTTTTTCCACATGTTAACTGAACCAATTAAATAACTTGTGATCATCTATGTACTTAGTAATTGTATGTCTAGATGTTTCTATTTCAATTTCTAATGTGTTAATGGAGACAGAAATAAAATAAGAAATAGAAATAGAAACAAAAATTTGAAATTGAAATTGACATTGAATACAATATAGATATAAATTAACACGTACATGTCTGCAGTGTCTTAGAAATTGACATGTACGTTAAAATCAATGCATCAGATTTTGAATAGAACTGAAATAGTATGAGAAAATTGTGTTTTTCAATAACCTATAAGACAAGAAATTTACATAATTGTATTTTTCCATTTTAATTTATGAAGTGTAAATGGATATAGAAATAAAATAAAAAATAGAAATTTAAATTTGAAATTGAAATCGACTCTTTTACCGAAATCAATTATATAAAAATGGAGTTAACAAGTAGTCAAAGAGAAAATGATCATTGAAAGCTAGGTCGTTACAGTCATCTCGCACATCAGAACCATTGGAAAATCTTGTAGTTCACAAGTAGAGTTTTTCCACTTGTTAACTCAACTAATTAGATAACCTGTGATCATCTATGTACTTAGTAATTTTCTATCTAGATGTTTCTATTTCAATTTCTAATGTGTTAATGGAGATAGAAATAAAATAAGAAATAGAAATAGAAACATAAATTTGAAATTGAAATTGACATTGAATATAATATGAATATAAATTAACATGTTCATGTTGGCAGTGTCTTAGGAATTGAGATTTACGTTAAAATCAATGACTTAGGTTTTGAATAGATATAAAACACTATGAGAAAATAGGATTTTGCAGTAACTTATACGAGGAGAAATTTACATAGTTGTATTTTTCCATTTTAATTTATGAAATGTAAATGGAGATAGAAATAAAATAAAAAATTGAAATTTGAAATTGAAATTGAAATTGATGCGGGAGCAACCAGCACCAAAGAAAGCAAATGCAAGCCATGGAAGAAAAACAGAGTTAAAGTTGATTTAAAGTAGAAAAAAAGATTTAAAGTGGATAAAGCAGATTTAAAGCGGATTTAAAGGGTGCATGCATTATGAAGCTTTTGTGGAGAAAATCAGGAGAGGATAGGATTGATCCTTCCTAAAATTCTTATATAAATGTAATACGATAGGGGTGTAGAGATATATTTGTTCTGGGAGGTAATTTGTGAGTGGCAAGATGTAGCTGAGTGTGAGCTCGTTTTTAAGGCTAAAATGCCTTAGTTTTGTAACTGTTCTGTAAATATATAAAAGTATGTTCAGTGTTAATTGTGTGCGCCTGCGTTCCCGTATTGTAAGTGTTTTGCGTGTCAACACAGCCTTTGATTTTAATGTATGTCCACTATTGAGTTTGCGTGAGATTGGATTTATGTGTTCAATGAATAAAATGAAATTAGGTTGTAACGAATTGTATGTAGTTGTGGGAAGGATTGTGTTTCCTTTCATGAAAGTTGAAACCGTTGTTCCATGTCAATCAGTGGATCCATATTATAATTGCTATCTTCAGAAATCGATTAAAGTATTGACTCAGAGAAGAA
This sequence comes from Pinus taeda, assembly GCA_000404065.3. Taxonomy (NCBI): domain Eukaryota; kingdom Viridiplantae; phylum Streptophyta; class Pinopsida; order Pinales; family Pinaceae; genus Pinus; species Pinus taeda. The sequence continues at coordinate 596 of APFE030497521.1, read as the reverse complement.
TCAGGCCCATTTGATCCATTGAACGTGACTCTGAGGAGTCTGACGGCTTTGTTCAAAGTTTCAAGCATCTCGAGTACAAGCGTCAGGCCTCTGCTGTGGGCTGGAGCTTATGGTTTGGGGATTTTTTCTTGTTTTATTTTTGGTATGATGTTGGGCAAGTTTTTGAGGCCCATACAGAAGCCACAGAACAAGTTTCATCTAATGTCTTCTGATAAAAACCGAGACCCAAGCTCCTGTAAATCCTCTGCATTTTTCCTATTCACTGGTTTTACTACTACTAATAATAATAACAATATATTTTCTGTATTCGATGATGCAGAAGGGTCGAGGAGTCCGACTTCGCCTCTGGATTCGAAGAAATTCATAGATAATTATTATTCTAAGCAACCAAGATCTCCCAGAGGCTGCTGGGAGAAACCAGGCCTCGGAATCCTCGCAGCGCTTCAGAGCGATAATAAGACTGCCGTTGTTTGGCCGAAGAATTCAATGGTGAAAATCTTTGCGGTCGCCTTTGAAAGCCGCCATGCTCAATTGGGTGGTATTAGTGAGAACAAGCAGAGCCAGCCAATACCCATTCGGGGTTCTCGGTCACCAGT
>APFE030497518.1:1455-17894 GCA_000404065.3 Pinus taeda | reverse complement strand
GGGAGTGTTTTGAAAGAGAGACATACTAGGAGCAATGTGAAACAATAAAATACTTCAGAGCAACATAACTATTTAGAATATCATAAGTTGAAAGGTAAGGCGATTCACTCAAAACCCTTGAAAGGTATGGTTGAAGGGTATTTTACTAATGATTTTTTTTACAATTCTTGTTAGGGTTTAAATAAAAGAGAAATCATTTGCAAGAGAGACATATTGGGAGCACTATGGAGCAGGAAAATATTTTGGAACTGCAAAAATATCATAATTTGAAAGGTATGGCGATTCACTAAAAACCATGGATAACAAAAATTTTAAGTTTTACTGTTGATTTTACTATTAAATTTTTTTACAATTTTTGTTAGATTTATTTAGAATTAAAAAAAAAAAAAATATTGATTTTACTAGTAAATTTTTTACAATCTTTGTTCCTATTTAAATTTAATTAAAATTCAAAAAACAAAAAAATTCAATACTTACCTTAAACCTGCAAAATTTCATCTTAGAGTTTAACTCCCTCTACCACTTCATAATTAGGGTTTTTAATTTTAGACATTTTAGATTTAATGGGTTTGCGTACTTACTATATATAGGAAATTTGACGTGTAAAGTAGGGGGATCACTTATTGAATTAGATCCAAACCTTGTAAGCCATGTTTGTTTTTTTTTTTTTAAATAGATATATGTTCCATGGTACACCATTTGTAATATAGCACACTGGTGCACCTTGTGTAATACAATGCACCAGTATATTATGACATTGTCGGTTTCTATCTAGTTTGTCCATCATTGCTCCTAGTGTAATATAACGCACTCGTGTGCCTCTGCCAAATAGAACCATTTAGTCAATTAGGTTTGTTTATCGTTACAAAGCATGTCATCATAATTTAAAATATTTAAAAAAAAAAATCTTTGATGGTGCTGAACAATTAAACACCCAATGCGTTTAATGGAATAAACACACTTGTGTGTTTTATTAAAATAAACACACTAGTTACCATAGCTGTTTTTGGCTTAAAATGATTTGATTTATCTATAAAATATATTTAATGGCTTCTTTATTGAATGGTACAGTTTGTATATTGATAAAAAAATGTCTGAGAATGTGTCAAGTAACAAAAATAATAATCGACACAATGATAACACATGAGAAAAAGTAGAGAAGGCAAGTTCTTTGTAAATTCTTTACAAAATTAATATGTTTGAACTATATGTAAGTTTAACTAATATGTATTGGTTAGTGTGTGTCATGCATAGCCACAAAATGAACAAGGTTGATAAGATTATTTCTAATCTAAGTGTAGAGGAACATAAAAGCCTAATAGAAAAATAGATAAATGATGAATTAGGTGAATGAAAAAATACTATTCAATATGAGTTTTTGTTTTTGAATTTTTACTAGTAATATACTTAAGAATATTTGATAACATGTTTCAAACAATATATTAATTCATATATGTTAATGTTCTATAGGGAAAAAGAACAAAGGAAAATATTAAGGTCGTTCTTGGAAAAGAAAAAAATCTAGAACATCTAAATGAAAATGAATTGGTCCTTAGCTCATCTGGAGTGATGTTGGAGGTTAATGTAAGGGGGAATTTTTTACAAAAATATGAGGGATCTAGTGGAACAAATGTACAAACTCACTTTCCACTTAAATACAAAAATCAATCCAATGGTTCTAAGAAACAAATTATATGTAAACTACAGGAAGTGTTTCCAGAGCAATGGTCAATGAGACATGTTAGACTTGCAATAACAAAAACATACAAAAAAATGAATAATTCAAAAGGTAATATTCCTAATTAAAATGATTAAAATGATTTTATGGAACTATACCTATATATTACTACAAACCATTCATTTATTAATATCAATTTTGTTATATTTAGTTTTTATATATCAATATAAAAATACTTTATTACTTTTTTCAAGAAGATTATGAAAGTCCTAAATGATCAAAGAGTGATATGCGAAACATGACAGTAGGAATGTCCAAAAACGTGTACAAGGAGATGGTCAAAGAAATGGACATAATTGCATCACAATAGGAGTTATCTCAACAACAACGTGCTTCATGTATGTTCCTGCATGACTGATTTGTACATTAAAAATAAAATATAAATAAATAAATTAGCATTAAGTATTAATTTTCAAATATTTTCTTGTGGAAAAGAAAACAAAATGGAACTCATTCAACACATAAACATAACGACAAGGAAGAAAAGGGTTGATATCAAAGTTTGTGAGTAATAGTTAATATTTCTTTATAACAAATCAATGTTTCATTTTGTATATTTTAAATTGTTTTACAACAACCATCCTTGAATGTCTTCAAATAGGTGCTAACATGCAAAGAAGAGCCATTGGAAGTATTGATTGACATTGGGTTAAATATGAGTTGTGAATATATGTTGGCATATTAAAAATTAATTGTGGAATTTGTAAGTATCTATGTTGTTTTACTTCTTTGAGTTTATAATTAATAGAACAAAAAAATCTTTTATATTAAATCTATTATTTATAATGGGGTTTAAAACATGCAGGAAGCAAAGTATGGAACTACACCTATAGAAGACTTGTTGCAACAGGGCATGAGACTTGGTTTTGAAATCATGTGCACATTTTATGAGTCACTTCTTGCTATGGTACATTGCTATTCGATTTACAATGATGTATATTATTTATTTCAATTTTGATTATTTTCACCAATATAGATACACTAATTACGCTTTATTTTTTATGTTTGCAGATGGAACAAGATCAAGAAGAAAAAACCAATCGATGCAATCAACAAAAAATCCTCCAAATAAACCAAGTCATGGAATTAGCTCGAGCACTGACATCAGTTCTAGCGAAGAATGATGATCTATTTGTATATTAATGCAACCTGTTGTATTTTTTAAAATAATTGTCTGTGAAAATCAAACATTTTGTTTAATGTAATGGACATAATGTCCCAATTGAAAGACAATAGATTACCAATAACAATCACATTTTGTATGACAACGAGCCTCTTATTGATATATAATAAAATAAATTTTAATTTATTCTATTATGTTATCCAATGTCGTTGTGAAATGTTACACCTTTGATTAAATATATGGATGATTAACTATTATATGAAGAGATGTGAAAGATGATAATATAACAAATTAATCCAAACATCATTTAGAAATGCACTAATCAAATTTTAATTTATATGAATACTATTGTAAGATATATGTCGATTTTTCGATGAAGAATGTATTTAAAAAATTACAATAATTGCATTGTCACAGGTCGTACACAAGATAAAAATGCAATGGTGTGTTATGATATATAAAAGCACCATGACAACATATTTTTGCATGACAGGTGCCTTTTCAGAAAACGACAACACCGGGGTTTTTAGTTTTTCAAGCATCGATATTGTTTGCACTTAACACCTTGGCGCATTGTAATTCTCAAGGCACCAGTGCTTTCATATAACTAACACCTCGGTCCTACAAAATATTATTTCCAGACCTAGTGCATTATTAAAATTAATATCACCGGTCCTTTTATGCCATGAACTCACTGGTGCGTTTATACAAATAATATGCATCGACTCTGCGAGTTTAAGCAAAATCCCCAGGCTTGCAGTTATTTTTTGTGTCCCCAGTGTCGTCCCTTAAAAGAACGCACTCGGGCATATTTTGGTATATAAGCACCAGGGAAGTATACATTTCAGGCACCAATGTTCTTTGCATTCAACGCCTTGGTGCTTTTGGTTATGTATGCATCCTAATGCTTTTCTATATGTAGCGCACTGGTGCTACTTGTTCCATTAATCACACTGCAAAAAAAGCATCTGCTAAAATCTTCGGTTGCCCATATTTTTTCGATTGTGATGAAGTTTTGTTATAATCTTCGCTAAAAAATCTGCTATCATAAACAAATGTTTTAGCGCATGTTTTGTTTACAATTTTTTCCAATTTCATAACACTAAAAACCTTTGTTATAACCTCCGCTAGAAGGTATTTTCCTTTAGTGATTAAAGCAAAACAAAATAGAAGAAAATAGACATTAGTTACAATTTAAAATTAATTATTCAATTTGGAGAAACTGCTATAGGCAAGGAGCTAGTGGGCATTTCCAAAGCTGATAAACTTCTAGAATAGGTGCCAACTCAGAATGAGAATGGGACCTTATGTTCTTTTGACAGTTGAATACTTGAGCTTGCAAAGATGGTAGTAGTTGAGTTTCTTGTTCAATAATAAGCTTGGTTACTTGAAGGTAACCATGTGGCTTGATTAGAAACTCGCAGGTCAATTTGAAATCTGCCTTTGACAATTGTTCAACCCTTTCACTGAACTTTGTATTGTTACTTTTCCCATTCTCTTTTAATATATCTGCCTCTAAGAGAAATTCTTATTCATCACTTGATAACATCTTTTCTTCCCTGAGTGACTAGATGATAGACTGAATGACTGAATTATAAATCCTTTTAGCATCATTCACCAATCTCCTAACCAAGCATACCTTATCCTTCCAAGTGTGGAGTGTTGTAGGCCTCTGCATTTCATTAATACTGGGAAAGTTTGGATAGAATCTTTTAGGATCTTATTTCCATTGCAAAATCTCATTGCATTTACACTTGGTTTCATCATAATTTCTTTCAATATCAATAACCTCGTCAACAAAATAATTAACCAACTTTTCTTGAGCCTGTATCATGTTTAACTTGTTGTAGAGGAGTTGTTGCTAGTGGTGAAGTTGTTGGTTTAATTCATTAGCTTCATGCTTGAATTTGACAAGATATAAAGCATTTGCCTTAGTTTGCTTAATATTATCTTGTAGCTCGTTTATTTTTTCACCTCTCTTCTTAATTTAACCTCATATTGAACTTTAATCAAGATGACCTATTCTTGCATTTGTGCTTGAAACTGTGAAGATTCAAGTTCCAACTATTGTATTCTTTCATCTTTCTCCTTAATAAATTCTTTGACTCGGGTTTCTTTATCTACATTGGAAAAATCATATGCTTTGCATAGTAAGTTAGTTCCTCAAGTTAATCATTAGGAGTTGTTGATGTTCCTTTCCAAACTACTTCCAATGAACATGGCTACAAATCAATGCTTTTTGTTAAGACCTATGTATCAACAACTTTCCTATTCTTCCTACCCTTGCTCATAATGGCCTAATGTTGAGGACTGTAAAATACCTCTATTGGTGGAATTTCCTCTATGTTAAACTAAATTGCAGTAGTTGGAGATGTTGGAATTGTCTCCACACTAGGCCGAGTGCTAATAGGTGTTTTAGAAATAACACCTGGTTGTGTGAGAGAAGTCTTTGAATAATTATGAGAGACATCCATTGACTGTTGCCCAAAAATGGCATAATCATTTGTTTAAGGAATTGCATCTTATTTCCTTAGTTGAACTAGTGTTGATTAATTTCCACAAATGTTTTCTAATATTTGATGATATCATTAACCAACAGATTCTCCGAAGTAGTTTGATCTTGAGAATACATAGAAGAAACTTGAAGAGGGGTACTTAATTGAGGAGCGACCTACTTTGTTGAAGAGCTGGTAACTTTCTCTATTATATCATCACCTTCCGATAGCTTGAGATAATACAAAGGTAAGGTAGGCCTTATGGTTCCCTAAAAACTAAAAAATGTTTGTAGTTATCTGGTAGAAACTACTTAGATCTATTGTAGATAGATGAATAAGGAGCTCCACAAAATAATTCATCATAATGGTTGGCTTCATGAACATATTTCTTGATATTTGCATCAATAGCTAAATTGTCGACCAACTTGCAAGGAGTGTGTGGCTTTGCAGGAATAGTAGCTAACTTTAACTCATATAAAGCTAGCATCTCCTTTTCAACATGAGTATAATTCTGAATCGTAAACATACCAATCTACATAGGGAATTTAGGCCAGAGTTCCTTGGAAACTTTTTTTAATTCAAGGGTTATCCTCATTCCTACTTTTTGATAAGCAGCTTCTCTCCATAAAAGTTTATCTAGAACATACAGGGGCAAAACATGTGGTTTACCATTACATCCATAAACCCTAATATAGGTAAAAATTTCTTCCAGAAACTAGTCCCCAATTCTTAACAAATAATCCATAGTAGTTGTAGACATTCTAGGAAGCGTAGAACTAAATATGGATTGGTAAATGGGAATCATGAAGAGGTGACAAATGCAGTAAAAATGATTAAAACTATTCTCTTCCCATAATATGCTATGGTAAATTTGGATGGGGAGAGGATCAACAAGTGTCCATTTCTAGCACATAGTTGGAAAGTCCAAAGAGAAATAGATGGTGTCCATTACATAGGCAGCCATATAAAAAGGAGAGTTATGGGTGATTGTTTTTTTGGAGTGAAAATGAAGAATGTGCTTTTCCATATTATTTAATAAGATTTAAGCCCATTAAAAATAAACCCATCAAAATCCTAGTGAATGAGAGGGACACATTAAAGTTAGGGAATTGTGATATGTTTTCATAGTAAAATAAACTACAGAGCATGGAGGCGATGTAACAAAAAGGAAGACTTAAGGAATGGAATAGAGGTTGGATGAATCCTCCTTATGCTTGTTAGGGTCACTTCTTTACTCTTTAATTAAACTAGGGAGTTTTTTCTCCTTACTTTACATTCTTCTTTCATGAAATTATCAAGAAATTGGGAATTATACACTAGATGCGGCTCAGGAAAATGATAAATACCCTGTATATGTTGAGGCTTGAATGATCCAATAATTTTTCCCCATAAGGTTACAAATTTCATGTCTGAGATGTCTACATTCTCCACCACCTAGAAAATCATATCTATGTACGGGAGAAGTTTGGGATGCGCGGAAATTTCGTGTATGCAGGATTTTGCGGCATCTTTGTTTGTTGCCTTGGATGTTTTCTTGTCACCCTTGTTGTGTGGTAGACATTGTCAACCTTTCACAGTGTTCTGCTTGTAATCCTTCTTCAAGTAAATCATACATAAAATTCCAGGATGAAACGCTAGAATCGTGTGTGGATATAATATCTGAAAAAAGGTAAGAGAGCCAAATTTTCATCGATAATATCCCGAAATGCCCTAGTTGGTTGTTGCACCAGTGTTTTCTACTTTGGCTTCGCCATCCCACCACTTGGTACAGAGATTACGTAGGTATTCTATTGTTTTTTTTTTGAGTAAAGACTAATTCTATTAAAAAAGATAAGAGTATAGTACAATCATGCTTGCATGCAAGCAAAGCAGAAAAGCAAGGGGCCCAAAGAGATAGGCAACACCTTGCTTCTTGGCAAAGAACCAGGAGAGGGCTAAAGAGAACATGGAATAACAAAGAACCGAAACTAAGCAGATAGAACTACCTTGAGGGGGCAGTTACTATCACACGACTTTTTTTCCCTTTTTTCTTGCTTACTTTGACCCAATCAGTGGAATTTGGCTGAGCCGAAACAAGTTGAAGACTAATCTGCCCTGGCCGCGGAGAATCCTTCTCAGAATCTGAGGAGGAAGTGAAGTGAGAACATTTCTCTGATATCTGAGAGACGGAGGGGATTGCTGGATCATCCAAGGGAGCATCCGCCGACATCTCAGCGTTCTGACCATCTGCAGCTATTTCCTCCTCATCTGAACTGGCGGAATCTGAATCCTCCAAAGGTTGGGGAGGCACACAGGGGTTCCAACTTTTGGACTTGTGCTTGCGCTTTGGAGTCTTCTTTTTGTCGAGATCCTGGGGACAGGAACTCTGGAGATGTCCTGTTTGATGACAATGGCGGCAACGGAAAGCAGTGTTTTCGTAATCCAAGGTTTGAGTCCAATGGAAATCTCCATACTTGAGATTAATCCGATCCGGAAATCCTTTGCTTATATCTATTTCTGCACAGATTCTACCAAATGTGTAGAGCCCATTTTCCTTTCGAGAAGAATCTACAGCCAGGTAACGTCCTAGAGTTTCTGCAATTTCTATGAAGACCGAAACATGCCATAGCTGCGCCGAAAGGTTCGGGAGCCTGACCCAAATGGGAGTTTTGGTGATAACAGCTGTAGAAGGGTCGAAGTCTGGAAACCAAGGAGTAAGAAAAAGCCCTGCCGAGCCCCAAAACCAAGGGCCTCCCGTTAAGGCTTTCTGATAATCTTCATTGCGGTCAAAAACCATAATGAAGAATCCTTTTGAACATAGGTGTATCTCGGTTTTTTTAGTCCAGTTGGTATGAATCCATTGGTATAGATCTGATGTGCGAGGCCATAGCCCATTAAATCTGCATACAAGAGCGGCTTCTGCATAAAGTTGATAGCGGTCATCAATCCTAGGATGGGAGAGATTTATGGAAGGAATGACCTCTGATTTGTCTACCAGAAAAGGCTTTGGAGCCTCAAATGGATGGCCTGCTGAAGAAGAAGGTTGTGAATGGGCAGCCTCTTTGCGGACAACATCTTTAAAAGAGAAAGAAGGGGCAAAGGAGGTTTGCCTGAAGGAACCCCCTCTCAAACGAAAAGTGGCTACAATAGAGGCATCCCTCTGAATGCAGTAAAAAGAGAGAGGAAGGGTAGTCATAAGTTGCTTACCCTTGTAGACCAGTCTGAGGCAAGATGAGGGGATCTGTAGCCGGCCTTCAAGATTTTGCAAAAGGTCCTGCACAAGATCTGTTGCGCGTGCCCATAACATTGATGTTTTGCCCGAAAGGTTGGCTTGGATCTAGAAAACGGATGAATCTTCATGAAGATCTGGGTCAGATCTGGCTCCAACCTTCATGGAAGCATCAGCCTGGGGCGCTTTCCGCGCCGTGGATGCGCTCAAGGCGATCTCGTGTTCAGCAGCCGCAACGGTATTGGCAGTGGGAGCATTGCAGTAGTCATCGACAGACCCTTGCTCCACCACGAATTGGTCCTTTTTCCTCCGCCAGGCTTCGTGGACAGGCCAGCAGCTACGATCCGCGGCATTTTTGCAGTAGTCATCAACAGACCCCTGCAACACGAACTGGTCCTTTTTCCTTCGCCAGGCTTCCTCGCGGGACGACTCGCTGGACCAGGAGCGTTGTTTCGTCAGCTTTCTTCTGCTCCTCCACAGTATTCGATCAGCGGACGCCGAAGAACCAAGTCGGGCGGGAGCTTCAAGCGACATGCCCACAGTATTCTGAACCTCGGAGCAGTTAAGAGCCGAGCCTAGGGTTTTGCAGGAGCGCTCCGCCGTTCCAATGGTTTGATCAATACATCACCATAATTGCAACTAGCTACTTGGAATATTAGGGGAAGCCCATTAAATTAATTAAAAATTTAAAAATAAAAACTAAAATGAACTCCAAAGAACCCAATTTTGGGGTTCCAAGTACCAATCATCAGGGTTCTTCGTACCTGTCAAGACAAAAGAACCCAATTTTTTTTAATGGAGAACCCGGTTCTTCATAGAAGAACCCGGTTCTTATGGGTTCTTCTCAGAAGCACCCATACAAGAATCCGGTACTTGGGTTCAAGAACCCGGGACAGGTTCGAGAACCCGGGACGGGTTCGAGAACCCCACCCCTGGGTTCAGGAACCCGTGCAACATAGGTAATTAGAAGCCAACATATCTTCACAAACAATTATCAAGTAAAGATAAATCACCCTAATTGTTGCCCTATTGATTTCTCAAAACACATGGTTCATGGCAAGGTACTATTGTCATGAGACCAGTTGATGGAGGCCCATCATCCTAAGTGTATAGATGTATGAAGGGATAAATCGTGGAGGCATGTATTATCTTTTCCTCTTCCTGCTTTTTCCACCCCTCTCACGTGCCTTTTACTTCTTTTTGATAATGGATTGATAGGAAGCATAAATTAGGTGCCCAAGCTTGTTCTAAATGTTATAATATTTATTTACCCTTTAATGATGAGCCTATTTATTTCTCATCGTGGTTGGGACATGCAAGGGTTTCCTTATTATGTGATGGAGCACCACGTGCTTAGGAACTGGGTGATGGCTAATGAGGGGTGTAGAGCTCATCCTAGGCTTCTTCCCACACTAATTAATATCTGAACCATCTTTTTCATTTTAACTTTTATTTTTCTTTTAGTATGGCTACTTTATGCTTTTACCTTTCTTGTAGTTGCATCAACCTCCTAGACAAAGTTTTTAACCAAACTCAAGGATGAGTATATGAGGGTGCTAATCCCAATGAACCAATTATAAAAAACCTAAAGGGTGGACATGAAATCAAGGGAATAGTGAAAAGTGTTAAGCATGGAAAGGTTATCTACAAGTTATTTCAATCCAAGTTTCTCAAGTAGTGCCCCTCCTATAACCCTAAGTACATGTTGAATGGTGATACACCTTCCTTTAAGATGAACGTTAGATGGTGAGAGGCATTTAATCAATGATAATGGCAAATGAATGTGGAATATCATCATATACTAAGTAATGTAAGGTTGGTGGTTGAATGGTTGTCCAAAGTAGAAGAAATGTTTTCTCTTATAGGGTTACCCACTTTTTAGTGGGTAACAATCCCCTTGGGACAATTAATGAAAAAGTTAATAAGGGTTCTACCCTGATTTCAATCCAACCATCTGACATCATAGTGCATCCAAAATGTTTCCATGATGCCTTAAAATCCTTCAATATATTAATGCAATCGACTTTTTCATTTTCAAGAATAGGCTCTCTCAACTCATCATAGGAAAAAACTTTGTTCCCCAGGTCAACAATATCAATAGCACATGTAACGTACAAAGTTCGTATACACAACAAAATAATTCAAAAGAAATGAAATATGTAAGTATCCATCGTAGGACGAGTAGTAGTTGTATATAAAAGTTGTTGAATGTATAAAATATGTGTGAAATGATTACAATGAGGGTCCACTTATATACCTAGGCAGGTGCCATATCATGAATAGTCATGTCTCTAAGAAATGCCTCTTCATTACTAACTAACTATTAGTTAAATAATTATTATTATATTTATGTTTACATTTATTATTTTTATATGAATTATTGTTATAACATTGCCCCTCTCTTCAAAAGGCTTTGCCCTCAAAGCTTTCTGATGAAAAGGTTGGATCTATTTTCCTGTTTTGGATATCTTCTCATCTTATAACTTTCATCTTCATTGATACAAGATGATATGATCCTTCGAGTGATAAATAAAATTGTCATACTGAGAACGGATATGACCATCTAAGATTAATCTTCTATGGAGCTTTCCAGTGACTAGAAATTTGTAGTGAATTGTTATCATGGGATTGGACTCTGCATACTTCATAATTCCTTGGAACATAAATTTGTTGTTTCCATTCTGAATGGTTCAAATATGTAGGCTGACTTAATTGTATGGTCTTGTAACTCAGATGTTAATAAGGAATTCTTGATGTTTGACTTTCCTTTATCATGTGTGTGACAATTTCTTGATTTAGTTCAGGTGTTATCGTTGTTGAGTTGGTCACTCAATCATCACTTGGAATTTTCATTGTTTGAATTGCAATATCTGAATTCGTTCTAACTTCTATAGGTTTTTCTTCTTCTTGAGTTGTGATATTGGTTGGATCGATATTTATTCATTTATCTTCAACTTGCACTAAAACAACTGAAGACTTCAATACTTCTTGAAGTTGTTCTAACTCGTCATCTAGTGACTTCTTGTCACTTTTAAGCTTCTTTATTTGCATCAGTGGGGCTTGGTTATGATTCCTTAGACGTAAAAGCTCCACTTTCTGGATTTTTGACTTTATTGTTAGTATCTTTCTCATCTTTTAAATTTTTTATTTTTTCTAATCACTTTTGATTAAGGGTTTTTAAACGCAAGTTTTCTTCTACCTTTTCTCATAGATTCTTGTTGAATTTCTTCTCGAGACATTCATTTTCTTCCTCTAAATTTTTTTTTAGTATCCTTGGACTTCTTCACCTTCTCAAACAGTTTTTTATTATGGTCCCTTAGATGCCAAATTTCGTTGTTATTTTCTATTGATTCTTTATAAAATTGATCTTTGATCTTTATATTTATTTTCGAATGCTTCATTATTTTGTTGTAGTTTTGTGAGTTCTTCCTTTGTTGTAGTTCTGCTACCTTTTCTCATAGATTCTTGTTGAATTTCTTCTCGAGAGATTCATTTTCTTCCTCTAACTTTTTTCTAGTATCTTTGGACTTCTTCACCTTCTCAAATAATTTTTTATTATGGTCCCTTAGATGCCAAATTTCGTTGTTATTTTTTATTGATTTTTTATAAAACTGATCTTTGAGATCTTTATATTTATTTTCGGATACTTCATTCTTTTGTTGTAGTTTTGTGAGTTCTTCTTTTTGTTGTAGTTCTTTGAGTTCTTCCTTTAGTTTTCTCATTTGCATCTCCTCATTATCTTGACGTTTTTATATACTAAATAATCTTCCACACGCCGGACAACTTAATTTGCAATTTTTTTGAATATATGTATATTCAATTTCGTTTAGACAAAATGGACATCTAGTCCAAAAATTTGACTTATTTATGGAGCTCATTTTTCATTTAAAATTCCCTTAATACTTGTGATTGGAACTTTTGATTTGAATTAGGGCCTTTTCCTTCTTTTTTAAACATCTCTTTTTCAACTTGGATTATTTCCAATTACCCCCTTTGGTTCACCATATTCCCACATAGGCCCCAAATTTCTTAGCATTTTAATCTTCAATATACTGATTGAACCTAGAGCACAAAAGAATGGAGTAAAATAAAAATCAACATTTATACAATCAACATTAAAAAATAAATAAATAAAAATTTGCATAGAAAAAGAAAATTTAATAACAAAAAAATTGCAATAATAGAGCAACATACCTACAAACTACAAATTGCCAAATAACAAATACACGAGGAGCTGTGGGAATTCGACCACTGGTTGGAAAACCCTCTCCATTCAATACATTGATAATTGTATTAAATTAACCAAAATAATATTTAATTAAAAAAGCACACTCTCGCACGTAGCATAATCATGAAAACCATGGGTGACTAAAACCCCAAAAGAAATCTTTAAAAAATACCAAAAAAAGCCAAAAAGCAAGCTGGCAATTGATGCACATACTTGCAAATGCACTCACTATTAAGGTAAATTAATCCCTCACGGTGATAGCTAAGATAAATGTCCGTCTGCTATTTTTCTCAAGAAACCATGTTCTCCTCCTTATTTTCTCTCCAAATCGTACTCACTGTTTGCGGAAAAAAGCAAGATGGCAATTGATGCACATACTTGCAAATGCACTCACTTTTAAGGGAAACTGATCCCTCACAGTGATAGTTAAAAGAAATGTTCTTCTGCTATTTTTCTCAAGAAACCATGTTCTCCTTATTTGCTCTCTAAACCATACTCACTGTTCCCTGAAAAAGGACAAAATAAAAACAAAAACAAAAACAAAAAAATGAATTAAATCAGGGCATAGGTGTGCACGAGCAATTTTTTGGTTAGTAGCATGATTTTTCTGATATTTTCACAATTTTATCAGTTTTAGTCGAAAAAATCGACATCATGAATAAATTGTGATTTGCTGATTTTGTCATGATGTTTGCAACGATGCGATTTATCCATTCTAAGTTCAACCCTTGTTTTATTTTTGTTCGTATGCCATTTACTTTTTTTCTTTGTTCAAGTGGACCCTACATAATATTTATTTTGTTATTTTCTCTCTTTGAATCTCATTGGCTTAGTGTTGTTATTAGTGGACGCTTATAAAATCTCAATTTCATCAAATTTTTGCAGCTGTTGTCGATTTGACTTTAAAAATTCAAATGAAATCTTAATGTCCACGAGACTAGATATAGTTTATAGGACCACCAATTATAACGTCCATTAGTTAATTGACATTTATAAAATCTACCTTTATAAATTCTTTTTACTTGAGAAAATACCTTTATTTCCCAATCCCAATACGGGCAGGTCTCATGATTATGGAAAATAAAAGTGAAAGTGAGTGTACTGCAACATAAGTCAAAACATATAACGTATCAGGTGAACAAATCTATTTTGGAACATTCACCTCTACTTTGCCTTTGTTAAGTTCTACAACCGGAGAAGAAAATCCCAATCGATCGACCATTATAAATAATCTTATTACTCTAGACAAAAGGATATTTGGTGCTTTATCGATATTGCCAATGTTTTTCTAAAGGAATAACTTTGTTTGATCAGTAAGCTCTTCTATCTACGACCTTTTTGAAATCTCTCCTAATTTCAAAATGTATTCTTAGGAACGGTTCATTACAAGAGTAGGGAAAAATTCGTAAATGGCAACTTACTCTCACATTTGTTAGAAATGAAAACAAATTATCATTAAATGTATTAATGTAATTACTAAAAATAAGTTATTGTTCCATCAGTGTTGTAACTATAGGAAGTTGCGTAAAGAAATAGTCCATATTAAATTAGTGATTGCCCGAGAGACTTGATGTAATATTTGGAGGGTCATTTTTGACCCGGAGCATTAAGGATTTCAATCCCTTGCCCCATGGAGGTTTCCTTGACACAATATCAGGATTCTACCATGTAATTTTCTTTGTATCTCTTGTTATGTGTTTAGTTTATGTTTATTGTACCTTTCTTTCTTATTTTTTACAAGCTTGAAAAACCAACAAGTAGTATTGGAGCTTGAAGGTTGTGAATTCAATTTTTTTTTTTTTTAAGTTGCGTCCACCCACATGTAGGTTTTAACCCCGTACAGAAATTACCTGCATACGAATTCTAAAACACAGAAAATAAACAATGTGAGAGCATAACACATAAAACACATATACACAGGTATTTTACTTGGATCCCAAAATCAGGAATACCAGTTTGATTTTTCATTATACTCTTTTCAATGTTAAAATACATATTTATACATGCTGAAGCATCCAACACCATGGACCGAAAACCATCGCGTCCAAAACCATGAACTGAAAACCATCGCGTCCAAAACCATGTGTGAAAATCATGCACAAAACCATAGGTAGGTCTGCCCAACCTAATATAGGGTCTAAAAAAAAAATTCCGGTGCGCTACCTCGAACCCTGTAGAGGGGGGCTACCTGCCCCTTTCAAACCCCCTGCTGCGCAATCAACGCAACGAAGGGGAGGGCTCCGCCCCCCCTCTAACCCCCTGGTTCACTACGTGGGCTAGTCGTTGAAAGAATAACACAACCCAACATTCTCCCACTTTTTGTTTTCTTTTCACATGGGGCCACAAGAGAGCTTAGTCATTTATCTAGACCTGCAACGCCCATTGTGTCTCTACACCAAGAGAGCTTCTCAGAGTTCACAAATTTTGTCAATGCATCTACAATATTCTTCAAAGTGTCTACATTTACCAGCAACACCTTTTTGTCTTCTATGATATCCTTCACAAAGTGACACTGAACATCAATGAGCTTTGTCTTTGAATGATATGCAAGATTCTTTGCCAGGAAAATTGCACTTTGGCTCAATCACAGTCTATCCTTATAGCTCCTTGTACTAACCCCATACTTGAACACAATCTCAGCAACCAAACTGCTTCTTTGCTTGCATGAGTGGATACCATGTATTTTGCCTCTGTAGTTGATAGTGCCACTACAGATTGTTTATTACTCATCCAACTGACTGCACCTCCAAATAGGTTAAACACATACCCACTTGTAGATCTTTTCTGATCCAAATCCCCAGCCTAGTCTGCATCAACAAAGACACGTATACCCAACACTCTGTCCAATCCTGGTCTTCCTTGGTAGCACAAACCATAATCGCTAGTGCCACACAAATACCTGAAAACCTACTTTGTTGCTATCCAGTGCTCCTTCCCTGCTTTTAACATAAACCTACTCAATACTCCCACTGCATGTGCAATGTCTGGGCTAATACGGACCATTGTATACATTAGGCTAATGACTGCACTTGCATATGGAACACAGAGCATGTCTTCTTCCTCTTCTTGTGTCTTGGGACACTGTTCAGCAGATAACCTCACGCCTACAAGAATAAGAACCTTCACCAGTTTACTATCTTGCATATTAAACCTCTGCAATATTGTCTCGACAAACTTCCTCTGGTTTAACCAGAGCTTCCTCTTTTCTTGGTCTCTTTTAATTTCCATGCTCAAAATATAGTTTGCAACACCAAGACCTTTCATGTCGAATTTGGAAGATAATTGGGTCTACAAATCCTTGATAATTTTTGTCATTTCCAACCAGCAACATATCATCCACATACAATAACACGGTCACCAATTAATTTAAAATATACACAGTGATCTGCTTTGCTTCTAGTGAAGCCAAGTCCTCGTATAAATGTATCAAATTTCTGATATCACATCCTTGGTGACTGTTTTAACCAATACAAAGACTTCTTTAACCTGCATACCAGTGCTTTCTTACCCTTCACTGCAAAGCCTTTAGGTTGCTTCATGTAGATTTCCTCTTCCAGATCCCCGTGAAAAAATGTTGTCTTCACATCCATCTGTTCTACCTCAAAATCAAAAGCAGCAGCGACAGATAAAAGTAATCTAATAGAAGT
>APFE030497510.1:0-14889 GCA_000404065.3 Pinus taeda | reverse complement strand
ATAGAACTAGAAGTTCCAATAAGATTTCTTCTAGTTTGTATTCTTGTGTCCTTTTAACCTATAATTTGAGATTCAGGATGATTTTTCTGACCATGCCTTGAAGGTGTATTTGTATCTTCATTTATTTCTTCTGATACTTCTCTATTTCCTTCTTCTACAACCTTCTAACTTGTAATAGGAACAGATTTTTCATCTGGTGGAGCTTCCTTTTTGGTACTTGTGGATGCTTCATCAATCACAACATCAATGCATTCAACAATCTTTTGAAGCCTTTTATTATAGCATTTATATCCCTTGCTTCTAGAAGAGTATCCAAGGAGGATTCCTTCATCAGATCTAGATTCAAACTTTCCAAGTGTATCACCATATCTCTTTATGTAAAATTTAATTCCAAAAATTATAAAAATTTTGACAGTTGGAGGCTTACCAAACCATAGTTCATAACAAGTTCTATCGCAGTTTACTTGAACATGACCTTTGTTAAGTATATTTACGATTGTATGTTTGCTTTGCCCCATAAGATATGTGGAGTTTTTTATTCATCAAGCATGGCACATGCCATTAATTGGATTGTTATGTTCATTTTTTCTGCCATTCCATTTTGTTGAGGAGTCTTAGCTATAGAAAATTGTCTTTTGATGCAATGTTGTTCACGGAAATTGAAAAACTCATCTGATATAAACCCTCATCCTATATCAGTTCTAAGACATTTGATTTCAAATCTAACTCATTTCCTACCAGATCCTTGAATACTTTAAATTTGTCAAATTCTTCATCTTTATGTTTAAGTTAGTCAATCCAACATAATCTTGTCGAATCATTAATGAATAATATGAAGTATTGTTCACCCCAAGGAGATTTGTTTCTCATAAGACCACATAAATTAGCATTAATAAGTTCAAGAGTCTTACTTGAAGTACCATCTTTAGCATTAAATTGAACTCTGGTTTTCTTACCAAATTGGCATGATTTGTAGATGTTATTTTCCTATGGAGAGATGTTGGTCAAGTCAAGAACTTCTCCCATTTTTATTTATTTGTATAATTGAGAAAAGTTAAGGTGTCCCTATATTTTGTTCCAAATCCATCTTTCTTCATATTTACTTAAGTAACAATGTTCTTGGTCTTCCAAGACAAACCTTTCCTGGATTTCTTGTTCCCTTTATTATGATCTTGCCTGTGTCCAGATTTCTTACCACACAATTCTTTGATCTAAAAACAAATTCATGCCCTTGGTCACACATTTGACTAACACTCAACGATTTATGTCTTAATCAATCAGAAAATAAAACATTTCCAGCCTTGAATTTTTTCTCCAATAGCACGATTCCTTTCCCTTTGATAGCAGTAGGTGAATTATTTCCAAAAGTTACATGCTTTTCTTTCTTTATTTAATTAAAAGACATAACTTATCTTTCTCACCTATCATATGCTTTGAACATCTATTGTCAATGTAGCATAGATTTTCTTGATCTCCTGCATATAAAGCTAGACAACATTTTTCATAGTTTATAGTTTTATTTTTCCATACCTTAGGAGTTATTGTCTTTTATTCATGATGATAGGATGGTCCTATTTTGCTTTTGCATTCAGTTTCTTTATGAACAAATTTATTGAAAATAGAACATTTAATTTCATCTTGAAGATGTGAGAAGACATTGTAAGCATATTTATTTGCCCCAATCTCATTCTTTTGTTTTCATGCTTCTCTAGTCATAGTAGTTTTATAAACGACACACTGAACAACTTTATGACCAAAATTATGACAAGTGAAGCATTGACCATTGAAGTAGGAATACCTAGGAGTATAATACCTGCTTAAGTAGCTCCCCCTTTGGTTGTGGTAAGTTTGTTTTACTTAAGAGATATTTGATCCTTCATTCCTTTGTTGAGAGCTGGAATTCTAATGATTGCTTCCTTTTACGACATTGAGATAGCTTCATGTACCTGTTTTAGAAGAAGATTTTATAGTTTTTAAAGATTCACCATTGAATCCAAGACCTGTCTTAATTAGAGGAGAGCATTGGACGTTGATGATTTCTTCTAAAGTCTCAGATCATTTAGAAAATCTAAGATTTAGAGCCTTTGTTTTTTCAAGTTCCTTTCATAGACCCACTATTTCAAGTTCTAAGCCTTCACTGTGCCTTTCCTTTTCTAGAATTTGTTTCTTCAATACTTCTTCAACTAATTTAGCTTCTTCCAGTCAGATTTTTATTTGAGTTATTTCTTTAGTAAGAGTATCGTTTTCTTCTAGATTAAAAAAAAAAAAAAAAAAAAACAAACAAACAAAAACAAACAAAAAAAACCCATCATATTCAACTACACATTTTTCTTCAAATGCTATAAGTAACGGATATTCTTGATCAGATTCAACATCCTCGTTATTGGAAGAACATTCACTATCTTCATGTGTATAAAAACTTTTATTGTTATCAAACCTTCCTCTATGATTCCCTTTGAAGAGTTCTTCCTTTTCTCATGATTTTCTTTCTAATGACATCTAGCAGGGTAGTGACAAACTCTTCCATAGGCAAAACATTTTAAAGGATTCTTATCTCTAAACTTGAAAGTTCCTACTTGGAGTTTATTTACAAAATTTTCTTCTTCTTCATATGATATGTAACCTGTTTCCTTAAGCTCCTCCTTTTCCTTTTCTTTATATGTAGCTTTGAATGTTGCTTCTTTGATTTCCAATAGACCCCCTTTTCTCATTTCATAAGATCTTAAGATCCTACGGAATTGTTCAACAGTGAGGTTCTTCAAATCCTGCATTTCTTCAATGGAAAATACTTTTGATTCAAACTTTGGGGTTAGAGATCTTGGAATTTTCTCAACAACCGTTGAATATTTTAGTTCATCGCTAAGATTTATCATTGAGTTAACAATCTCATCTACCCTAAGGAAAAACTTGCAATAATTTCATCATTATGCATCCTGATAGTCTCATATTGAATTCTAAATGTTTGAAGTTTTGCGCTCTTTACCTTAACATCACCTTCATAACTTTGGGGTTAGAGATCTTAGAATTTTCTCAACAACCGTTGAATATTTTAGTTCATCACCAAGATTTATCATTGAGTTAACAATCTCATCTACCCTAAGGAAAAAACTTGCAATAATTTCATCATTATGCATCCTGATAGTCTCATATTGAATTCTAAATGTTTGAAGTTTTGTGCTCTTTACCTTAACATCACCTTCATAACTTTGGATGGTCTTGCCCCATATATCCTTTGTGATATTTAGCTGCATGACATTCACAAATTCTAATTCTACCAAGCTTCCTAAGAGATCATTGACTGCCTTTGCATTAGTCTCATATTGTTTCTTCCCTGCATCATCTGTGGGGATGGAGGATGGATATTGATAGCCTCCTTCAACTATTTTCCAAACATCAGCTCCAAGTGACTGCAGTTATGCCCTCATTCTGACTTTCGAGAAAACCAAGTTCATTCCATTAAATGATGGTGGTTGGATAGAAGATACTCCCTCTTGATTGCTCATCTTGATAAATCTTCCTTCAAGAGATCAATCTTCTTCTGAAGGACCGGCTCTGATACCAATTGTTAGGAAAAATACTGAGAGGGGGAGGGAGGGGAGGTGAATCATTATTTTACTCACTTCAATTTCAAATTTCTTATTCCGATTTGTGTACACTATTGTTATAAATGAAACTAGTGTATATGCGTGACTGTTATTAAGGAAACCCACATATATCCAAATAAATAATACCTTCAACCTTAATGAGTGCATCATTACTTCCTTATTCATCAATTAATTAGTAATCATGAGTAGTAAGAAGTAGAAAGATCAACAACACACAAGAATCATATAAACACACATGAACACCAATATTTTTAGGTGGAAGCCCAATCTGAGAGAAAAAAAATTGTTGTTGTCATCTTTGACTTCTTCTTTTATTAAAAGAAAAACTTCTTACTATTTTGTACTGGTGCAGACTCTAACCATTACGCAGGCATCGACTTGCGAAATCCTACAACCTTCTCTCGTTTTCTAGCACTTACTGGAAGGGACCTCTAACCCCCTGACTTTGTTTACCATCCCCTACGAGAAGGGTGGACCACTTTTCATAATATTTCATATTGGATCCACTTTCATCATTAAGCTCAAACCAAGTAACAATTGTGAAACCAATCACTGAATCCAAGCACCAAATCACTAAACCAATTGAATCATTAAATCCAATTATATCAAATCAATCCATATCAAACCAATTCACATCCATTCATAAGTATACCCTACCATGTATTGTTCATCACAGAAACCAAATGATGTCATTGCAAACCTTGATCAAACATATGGCAGAATGTATACGCCATTGTTTTGAATCATACTTGTGTATGTAAGTGTTTCCCCTGGAGAGACTTGCATACATATTATTGATACCTAAATCTAAATCACTGTAACACTGACTTAGTCATTGAATCTTATACTGAAACCATCACAGATCATTAAACCAAATACAAATCACCATACAGTAGCATCATCACTAATCAAAATTCCATTCCATAACCAAATCAACCCAACTAGTATTGTCAAACATAGATTATTATGCAAGAGATATCATCGAAAGACAACAACAAACATAACAAAACTAATCAAATATCATCAACAACCCATATTGCAAAACCCTAACATGTATACACGATGTTTACAAAGCCCATCTGCATATGTACGCACTTACCATTCTTAAGACCTACGTATAGACTTTGAAATTTCTCAGAATATGTATGCTACTATTTAGAAGTAGGTGCATGTATGTACACGACTTCTCATAGGAAAACCAACATACAGATCTAAAATCACTAAATCATACCTTCGCTACAACCACAACAGCTGTCAAACACAAATCATGGCATACACACCATTACAGTCACACATCATTATAACATCATCATATAACTATCAAATCATAAATATATTAACCAATATGTATTCATTTCAGATCTATCAGATATGATCCATTTCCAAGTTCCCTAGTGCACACCTATTTTAGATCAAATCGTTCATAAACAATTCAAAAATTCCACACACAACACCTTGATCACCATCTCTTTATATAGTATTTTCCTTATCCAATACCTTAGGTAAATACCTTGGTTGTTTTGTAAGTATTCTTTGATGGGATAAAATATTCGTTGTCGCTTCCAAATACTATGGGCCAATACCATGATAAAGACCCCTAATATTCATAATACCATGATGCAGATTTTGTACACAACTTCTCTTCGCTATACCTACGTATGTACATGATTTCGCTTCATAGGACCCATGTATACTTTCTCATACTTTATCTTTTCCATCCATATGTCTCTGAATTGATATTCCTTTGTTCATATCACCTATATCATTTGTATAACCATCATGTTGACATCTCTATCAAGTAGGTTTCCATCAAGGACAACACATTAGCCATAATGTCAACACCATAATGATCCCACACTTAGTCCATTTTGGAGTTTTCATGTCTTCGCAACTTTCATGACCAAGCACCAACCTTCCTGCCTCCTTGAACTATGCACTATGTCCTCACAAGCCTCAGTGTAGCACCCTTTCTTTATTGGAACTGTGAACTGCGTAGTCAGAGAGAACTACCTTCGTTAGCTACACACTACACAATCTCAGTGCCTAGTTATTGTCAACTACACTTTCCCACTATGCAGTCCTTTCCCAACCTTGCCTTCAGTGTGCACTGCACACTTCCAGTCAGCAGCCAAGTCATGTCTAAGTCTCTACAGTGCTTAACTGCAGAATACATTGACTCTCTCCTTCCAAAAAAGTGCACTACATAGTCACAATGAAAAATCTCATCATCTATTCCTCCACTTAGTCCATTTTGGAGTTTTCATGGCATACACACCATTACAGTGACACATCATTATAACATCATCATAGAACTATCAAATCATAAATATACTAACCAATATGTATTCATTTCAGATCTATCAGATATGATCCATTTCCAAGTTCCTTAGTGCACACCTATTTTAGATCAAATCATTCATAAACAATTCAAAAATTGCACACACAACACCTTGATCACCATCTCTTTATATAGTATTTGCCTTATCAAATACCTTAGGTAAATACCTTGGTTGTTTTGTAAGTATTCTTTGACGGGATCAAATATTCGTTGTCGCTTCCAAATACTATGGGCCAATACCATGGTAAAGACCCCTGATATTCATAATACCATGGTGTGGATTTTGTACACAACTTCTCTTCACTATACCTATGTATGTACATGATTTCGCTTCATAGGACCAGCGTATACTTTCTCATACTTTATCTTTTCCATCCATATGTCTTTGAATTGATATTCCTTTGTTCATATCACCTGTAGCATTTGTATAACCATCATGTTTACATCTCTATCAAGTAGGTTTCCATCAAGGAAAACACATTAGCTATAATGTCAACACCATAATGATCCTGCACTTAGCCCATTTTGGAGTTTTCATGTCTTCGCAACTTTCATCACCAAGCACCAACCTTCTTGCCTCCTTGAACTATGCACTATGTCGTCACAAGCCTCGGTGGAGCACCCTTTCTCTATTGGAAATGTGCACTGCATAGTCAGAGAGAACTACCTTCGTCAACTACACACTACACAATCTCAGTGCCTAGTTATTGTCAACTACACTTTCCCACTGTGCAGTCCTTTCCCAACCTTGCCTTCACTGCGCATTGCACACTTTCAGTCAGCAGCCAAGTCATGTCTAAGTCTCTACAATGCTTAACTGTAGAATACATTGAACCTCTCCTTCCAAAAAAGTGCACTACATAGTCACAATGAAAAATCTCATCGTCTATGCCTCCCTAACTTCCTCAACTACACAGTCATTCCTCCCTGTCCCTCAACCCTTGCACATTGTGCAGCCACAAATCCTAGACCCTCACTCCTTGCCTCTTTCTCCTGTGTACTACAAAATCCTTAAGCCTCCTCCTCTATCTTGCACATTGTCCTAGCTCAATCAATATGTTGCATTAGAAACATGATAGACTAGGAGATTTTTGGACTAATTTCAACTTGTCATGAGTGAATTTTGTTTACAGGTGTTATTATCTTGACCTGACAAGATGATGTTAAAACAAAATATCAGGGGGAAGCTACAAGAAGACATTTATGAAGTTGAAGATACAAGGAGATCATCAATCAAGGAGATAAAGGGACATTGGATCATGACAGAAGAATGAAGATCAAGATCACATGGAAGGCTCTATATCATAACCAGACTCTAGGAGGATGAAGTTGAAGAACAAGCAAGACCTATCATGAATATGTGAAGATAGTAGTAAGGAGAAAATATTGGCATTGATACACTGCAATGAAGTTTCATGTGACCATCACCAAGTCATGGCTTCTCAAAGTGTCACCATAAAAGTCATATGTGTCATTGTATTTTTCCACATGTAATATTGTATTTTGGAAAAAATAAGAAATGTAAAATGTGTGGAAGCCCAAGGGTCACACATAGAATGTGAAGAGTCATGTAGAAGCTCAAAGTTCTCTTAGGAATTTGAAAAGTCACATGGGAGCTCAAGAGTCATGAGGGAGGTAGAGAGTCACCTCATTTGTTATATATACACCCGCATAGCTCAAGCAAAGGACTTTTCACCTTGGCTTCTCAAGCTAGGTATAGGAGAGAAGATTAATGTTTTGAGAAGAAAGTAGTTTCTTAACATTCAACTATTGGAACTAGTGGTGTATCATTATAATGGTTAACCTTGGGAATTTCACTTTATAACTCAAAGTTCTTGGAGCCGACACACTTTCATGCATATGTCATGAACATTTATAAGACTATTCTTTCATTGTTTGCAGTGTATGTTTATGTTTCTACATACTAATGAAATGAACTACTTCGTTGGCTTTAGTATGCATCTTTGAACTATGTGTCTCTTTTTTTCATGATTGTTATTTGTTTGCAAACTATTTCACAAGATAAGTAACGATTCTTTCAGATATGTGTCTGTGTCTTTATTAGGATGGTACTATTAATTTTCTCTTAAAGACTCACTTTATTTTCCCTTCCATGAAAGAACCATTATACACTTTGCAATTGAATACATCACAAGGCTAACTTACTTGTTTGTCTTGAAAGTATACGCATTTCTCTTGTGTCATTTATTACATCCTAGGAAAATCATTAAGAATATGGTAGTCGGACCTATTTCCCGAATGGGGATCCTACTCCAAATGTTGTGAGGTCTAGTTGGGACTTCATACCGAGGAGACCCCCTTGATTGTTGGCGACATCCAACACCATGAACAACTTAATATGTCAATATGGACAATATGGCTGATATGATACAAGTTCTTTGGTCCGCCAATATGTTGGTATAGTTGTGGTCCTAACCTATGATAAGGTGGTATGTTGATATGAATAGACCATCCAATATGTTGATATGTTAAATCCTCTGAATATGTCAATATAGAGGTATTCAACATGGAATGCAGCGAATTCAACAAAATTCTCTATAACTACAAACCTTCACAACACACTAATAATCCAATAGGCTTGTGGCCAAATGGAAATGCAACTTCACAACTATGCTCTCGAATCATAGCCCACCACATGATGAAGGACGTTGTATCTGACACATGGCACGGATGACGTGTATATCAATATATCGACAATTTCCAGGAGACAACCCTCCCAAACTCATGATATGTTGATGTCA
Organism: Pinus taeda; assembly: GCA_000404065.3. Classification (NCBI taxonomy): domain Eukaryota; kingdom Viridiplantae; phylum Streptophyta; class Pinopsida; order Pinales; family Pinaceae; genus Pinus; species Pinus taeda. The sequence continues at coordinate 6,184 of APFE030497510.1, read as the reverse complement.
ATATGACATCTTTGCATGCCATGTCAATCACAGAAAAACAGTCACCACCTGACAGGTGGAACATGCTAACATGTACACTATGACATGGCACTACTGACATGTGCCATGTGTCACTCATAATTTCTCATTTGGCATGCCCAAAAGGGCCAAATCTAGGTGACACATGACATATCCACATCATCAATGGTGATTTCATCATGATTTCACCCCTCAAATCCTTTAAATGCTCGATACTCTGGTTTCTCTAATATTCTAAGGCTATCATTAGGTGCACTCAGTTAACAGAACATTTTATTGTCAATTTTCAACCATCTACTAGAGTTTCACTATACCTAGGGTTTCCCCAAATGCAGTTCTTTTCATTCTCCTAGGACCAATATTTCAACAAGCCTAGTTCCACATTGGCTCTTAGTCACAACCCTTTTATTGAACATTGTAACCATAGGATGGTTAAAAGGCCTCCAAAAATCCAAATTTCTTAAGGAAACTCAAGGATTCTACCTAGTTACACCTCCATTAACACAAAAGCCTTCAACCACCTTCAATAAGACAATACATCGCCTTTGACTAGGTGGCTTCAACCCTCTTTATATCAATTTCTTATACTACATAAAGGCTTTCAAGCTAACTCATATTTTTTTTGTGGACATACAACTCACAAAGGATTCAATTAACATATGGGAAAGGCTTCCATTACATGCAACATTCATTCATATAATAATCATATTAGCATTCAAGAAACTACACTAGATCTCAACTCTCCATTCATACTCATTTCAACATAACATTTAGTATGAATATATATATATATATAACAACTTTTATCCCACTAATACATACATACATAGTAAATCCAGCATGGTGTATAATATGAAACATTGACCAGCATTTACAATTCATTTACAAGATAAAAAAACACTTATTTTTTCCACTTAATTCTGCTAGAAATTTAAGAAGGGATTGCCACTCTCCACCCAACTGTTAGCGTAGCTACAACACAAACTTCTTTCACTTGGCCACCCTTAAGAAAATTCCTATGTTTGAAATATGCTTCACTCAAGGTATTACATCAAAAAAATATATAAGGATAGACAATTAAGGCCAATCTCCTTCATTGGCTAGGAGACAGGGATGCCACCTCTTAACCACTAAGTCTAGGCTTGAATACACAATAAAATATGTCCACTAAGGGCTAGCGCATCACAAAGAGAGACCCATTCACCACTTCCTATGATTCCCTCGATGATACTTCCCCTTTCTAGTGCTTCATGTGCACAAACACAACCAAACAACAACGTTCTTCTTGGTTTACCTAGCTCAAGTGGAGGGCTATATCGCTAGTTTCCTTAACTACTAAAATTCCAGCTTGGACTATGTGGTCCATTTTCTAAATGCATGTTTATAGGGTTGCATGGTTATAGGTTCACAATGGTTCCCATTTTACACACAATTTGAGTATTTTTCTTCCAGTCACTACAATAGTCCAACTCGACTCTCAGCATGATAACCTAAAAGAAAAAACATTATCTTCTCTATGCATCATTGTTGCTTCATGTATTAAGGGTTCCCTTCTTTGGCTGCAAAGTCAAGTAGGAATCTAACACCAGGTGCATAGCCCATGCTCAGGAAACTCTAGTGCCTCCTCCCCCATTCTCTCATAACTACTTGGATGGCTCCAGTACCTCCTCCCCCATCCTCTCATAACTACTTGGGTAGTTGGTAGCTCAATAAGAACATAAAGGCTCAGAACATTAAATTCAAGGAAGATAGGAAACTTCCCAATCTCCCTTAAAAGACTCCTAAGCAAGTTGTCCTTCCAAACATTCTAATCCATAAAGGCTTGTTGTTATTCTTCAGCTTTTGGAATTATATAATTAAATCAAATAGTCTTGGTAATATTTCTACATAGACTCTCCAGCATTATCATTATGTAATAACATTACAAAAATTGGGGATTTGAGAAAAGGGATGTTACAGTTCCATTTTATATGATTGTATTGTGTTCAATAATTTAGTAGAGAAACTATGAGTGGGAAGTAGGAGACCAAAACTGAGAGGGTTAGAATTTTGTAGTAGCCTTAGAGGCCACAAGTCTCATGTAACTCCACAGAGAGTACAAGTTCTTTATACTTGTACATTTTCCATACTAGAGAAAAGATAGCAAAGAAACCTCATCTTCTAACTAGGTTTTCTCATGTAACAGTTTCTCAAGGAAAATTGTTTTGTCTATTATATATGGTGTGTGTGTTTCTTTCTATTTTCCGTTTTTGAAATTTCATCTAATTTAATAAATTAAGTTGAAAATTATCTAACTAAATAATTGCACAAGGAAAAATTAACAACAAATATTTCAATGATTTTATAAGATTTGTCATGACAAACTATTCCAATGGAATATCCATGACAACTTATATATCTTATTGGTATCAAAGAATGTTTCTTTGTGGAATTTTTTGGGAAGTTGCAGGGGATACAAGGACGAGTTTAATCAGAAATTCGGTGAACCCTATCCCTTTCCGAAGAGTCTATTCACAATAATCCTCGTGGTTTGGCAGAAAAGATATTTGTGAGGGTAGAAGCATTGGCCATCAACATCAAGCACAATATGAACCTATTTATGTATGTTCTAGCAAAAAATCTTGGAATTGGATAAGATAGAGCTACTAACTTAGATATCATATCAAAGAGGAAATCAAAAGATTGTGAAGACCTTGAAAAGGAGTAAAGGAAAGAACCCAAGACAAAGCAACTAAGTTTGAGTTCCATGAACCATTCATAGTCCATATTTAAGATGGAAATGAATGTAAATATAAATCTATACCAAGGTGAGATCAATGCATTCAAACTAAGTCACTAATTGCAGCAATTATAAGTTTTTTTGTTGTCCGTCACATAGATGGGAAGCATAAAATATCATTTATTAAGCTAAAGTTAGAGGGGAATGCTCTAAACTAGTTGAAAATCCATATGAAAACACTTAGGTTAGAGGGTGATTTTATAGTAACTAAGTAGGATAAATTCAAAACCCTTATAAAGTTCCATTTCTACCTTACCGAGTATGTAGAGGACCAATGGATCCAATGGCACTATTTCAGGTAGGGGTAGGGGAAAAGTGTATAAGAGTGCACCATTGAATTTAGGAAGATGTCCATTTGTTTGGTATCTATCCCAAGGACCCAGATGCACTCTTGAAATATTTTGGGGGTATACACATCCATCTATGAAAGAAGATGGTTCTTTTAAATATATTAATATTGGGTGAGGCATGTGTATAAGCATAATATCTAGAGAGCATAAGCCAAAAGAAAGGGTAGCCAAATGGTTTGACGTAGAAAGACAATAAGGAAGATTCTAATAAGGGGAAGAGGAAGTGAAAAGGGGCAAATGATAAGAAGACAATATCCACTACATAATAGTGCAACGATCCTAGCAATCATTGCAATCAATACAACATTGATGGTCACACTAAGGACAAGTGCTACAAACTACATCTAGAGTTGAACTTGAAGAATAGTAAGAAGTATGGGAAGAAAATGAATAATATTGCCACATATTTGAGTAATTAGGTAGAAAGAAGCTCCAATGTGGATGAGAATATTTTGTGCACATTATTGTAAAAGGAAGTGAATCCAAGTGGCCTTCAGCACCTAAAAGAGAAGGAGATGACCAAAGCCTTCCACATTAAGATCCAAGTCAAGAATACCAAGATAGATTCCCTATTCGACTTAGGTTCATAAGATAATCTCATTGTAGCAGATATGGTCAAAAAAATTGGATTCAAGTTTCATAATCATCCTGGCCCATATCCATTAGGACAGGAAAATAAGGATTGCAGAGATCAAGGTAGCAAAATAGTGTAGAATAAACTTTGTTATAACTTATTATTATATTAATGAAGTAGAATTAGATGTAGTACCATTTGTTGGATTCATGTTTGGGAGTTTATACATGTATATGAGGGATGAAATATCTATGTGGAGAGACAGCCAGAACCGATTGATCAAGTATGGGAAATAATTCATCTTCAACTTGCACAAAGGCAAGTCCAAGATTTCACTTGTATGTTCCAACCAAGCCAAAAAAAGGATTAATTCAAGCAAGAAATATGTTTTATTTTTCTTAAGATAAAATTAGTCAAGTGATGAGTTAGTAAGGGAAAAGGCATCCATGGAGGAGTGTGATAAAGAATAGAAACAACTATTGAAAGGGTTTCTATAAACATATAAGGGAGTGTTCCAAGCGATTAACGGGCTACCACCCAAGATGAAATTGGAGCATGAAATCTAATTCTTCCACTCTCCATTGTTGAACATTAGGAAATATAGATAGTCTATTATGGAAGTAAAAAAAGTGAAGAAGTAGTTGCAACAACTCCTGGAGCAAGGTTTGATTCGACCAAGTACCTCACCTTGCAGGTCACCCATCATAATTGTACGAAATAAAGGTGGGACTTGGAAACTGCACATTGATTACAGATAATTAAACAAGGTTACACTCATGAATAGATACCCCTTGTCCAAGATTGATGATCCATTAAACTAATTGTAGCAAGAAAAATACTTCACCAAGCTAGATTTAAAATCAAGGTATCACCAAGTTTGAGTAAAAAAATAAAACACCTACAAGACTACCTTAAAAGCTAGAAATTTGTTTATGATTGGTTAGTCATGCCATTTGGTTTATGCAATGCACTAGCTATGTTTATGAGACTAATGAAAGATGTAATAAACCCTTATCTATATTCATTTTTTATTATTTATTTGGATGATATAATGGTTTACAGTGCTAACTCGAAGCAGCACATCTCACACTTGATGTAGGTGTTAGAGAGTTTGAAGAAGCACAAGCTACCAGAAAACCTTAATAAATGTGATTTTTACCAACAATATTTGGAATATTTATGGTATGTGAGTGGTGCAGGCGAGCTCAAGATAGATCTCAAAAAGATGGAGAGCATCATGAAGTAGTCTGTCTCTGCAAATTTCTTAGAAGCTAGGAGTTCCATTGGGGTAGCATAATACCTGTATAAGTTCATAGCTTCATTTTTAGCAATAATTTCACAACTCCATGCCATAACAATTAGTGGAAAGAGTTTCCATTGGGGAAATATTCAATACAAGTCCATTAAAGAGATGAAAATGAAAATTAGTTAAGCACCATTTCTTGCATTACCAATCTTGCAGGAGCCCCTCAAAGTGGATATGGATGCAAGTATGGTATGCCATGAGAGTGGTATTGATGCAAGGAGGAAGGACTATAGGATACCATTCTAAAGTATCTCATGGGAAATTCTCAACTACCATACATATGAAAAGGAGCTTTATGCCCTAGTACAATCCATCAAAAAGTGGAAACACTATCTAATGGGAAAGGATACCATCATCCAACACAAATCACTAGTTGCTAAAATATTCACAGTCCCAGAGTAAGATATAGAAAAAAAGAAACTACAAGTGGATGGTTGAGGACCAACCTCATATATATTTATATATATTATATATATTATATATTATATATATATATTATATATATATATATTATATATTATATATATATACTAAAATAAATCACAATAAAATACAACCAAAAGAGAAAAACATTGGGAATTCAAATTTATTCAGCACTGTCTAACACATTCCTAAATTTCATTTCATTGAACATATCATAAAATTTACATATATTTAACTAAGACCATAAATAAATCATCATATTGCAACACATATGTACCGTTCACCAGAAGACGAGACTCCACTTGATTTTCTGTTACTTGTCTTCCCTTGTTGTCGGTCACCTCCGAGAGTGAGTGACGACATACTTGATACGAATGTGATGACCCACCAGTTAATCTCCCAACCTACTCCTTGGGTACTCTTCTTCCCCACGGACCCTGGAGCTGCAATGGGGTTGTACAATGGAGGAATGCAATAGTTGGTAGAGGAGAGCACTCCTTGGCTCAAGAGTCCCCTCTCTAAAATACTCTACCTCACTAAACTCACTATAGTTTCGTAATCATTGCTCTGACATATTCTCATCCATCCAACAATAGGGTTCCCAAAAAGTCCCTTCACCCATGGCTTGCCCCTTCTTTTATAGGAGTCCTCATAGGTGACACTTGGCATGTCATGCATAATTAATTTTTTTTTTATAATTCAATAGTTTGATTATTCACCCACCCATGTGTCAC
>APFE030497498.1:0-17780 GCA_000404065.3 Pinus taeda | reverse complement strand
CACAAAACAATCTCATACTCACCTCCATATCCCTCCACATGCTCCTCCCCATCTAGGAGATGCATATACATGTTTATAAACCACATCAAGTAAATTGTCTCTCTCACTCATGTGAAATCTTAGGTCTTTGTAATATTTCCCAAACTATGCAAATAGAACAAACTCTTAAGATGGATCTAAAGGAAAAGCTTCTACCTTGAGAAATTTGATCCCTTTGTAGGCTATCTAAATCTAGAGTTAAGATGAATCTAAAATTGTTTAATTATTAATAATTATAATTCTTATTTTATTTTATGTTATATTATATTTATGTAATTTAACTAAATTAACAAGTTTAAATAACATTACATAACCTTAGAACATCTCATTCACTTTGGGGTAAAGTCTCCCATGTAATCATTCATGTTGGACTAAAGTCTCTCCATGCAATTATTTAAATTTGTAGATATTTATTTTTATCTTAATCAATAATATTTAATATAAAGTAGAAAACATAAACTTGGAAAAGCCCATAAATAATATAAATATCAAGTGAATTACAATGAAATTTGAACCATTTAAAATTATAATTTTATATTTTATTTGGAAAAATTTTCAAACCGATAAAATGATAATAATAAAAATTTTATTAAAATATATGGTTATTTTATTTAATTTTTAAATATTATATACAATAATACATGAAAATTGTAATATAATTTCAAAAATTGTAATTTATAATATTAAAATTACTAATAAAAAAATATTAACATACCAAATTCTTTATTATTATTAAAATTTGTAGATATTTATTTTCATTTTAATGGATAATATTTAATATATAATGGAAAGTATAAATTTGGAAAGGGCTACCCATATTATAAATATTAAGTGCATTATAATGTAATTTGAACCATTTAAATTTATGATTTTATATTTTTAATTTAAAAATAAAATAAAATTAAAACATATAATTAATTAAATTTATGATTTTACATTTCCAATTAAAAAAAATTCAAAACATAGAATTGAAAACATATTGAAAAGAGGGTCCTCTGCATGGAGCTGGTAGAAATGTTCACTGCAAATGAGATAAGGTGTCCTTGAAATCACATTATACACTTGTTTGATTCATCACTGCAATGAGCCAAGGTATACAAATTTTAGGGATACCCAAAGTGCAGCCAGTAGCTAAAATTCTTTATGCCAACACTATGGAACTAGAGGGAATGGATTCAATGGAGATCAAGACCTTGCATTGTGTTTTGCTAAGTGGTAGAGGTCCCTATAAATTAAAATTTTCCTGGAAATAGGGACAAGCAACTAATAACAAGCGGAAGAACTATAAATGTATCAAGGAGTCAAGTTCCTCAAGGACATTGTACAAAGGGATGTAGTTATTGTTGAGGACTCCAACATAATCACAAAATTTACTTTAAGGAAAATACCATTGTACTATGAGGAGAATACAAGAGTATGCTTACGTATTACTACTATATTCAATGCTAACCCTAAAATTCATTAATGGTATCTGTTGAACTAGTCTTATGATTTATTATATATGTTGTTTATAATCAAGGTAATAATGAAAACCAACACCTAAAAAAAGAACAATTATCATGAAGTATATGGAAGGTGAACCAAATGGTAGCATACCCTCCTAGTGGAATTATGTCTTTCATAGTTGAATATTACCTTGTAATTGAGTCACAAGTGTAATCACTCAATCAAATGTTGTAAACATACCATTGTCATTTTGGAACTAGATTGGTAAGCCTAATACTTGTTAATTTATAAATAAGATTAAATACTTGTTGAGTAGCAATGACATGGTACACTAATTAGAACCAATGTAAATCCATCTTAATTCTGAATTTACTAAATGCTGAGAGGGATCAAATTTTTTGGCATGCAAACATTTCTTCAGGTTTTACACTAAAAAAAGAGGTTTTCACTTCAAAAGATTTGACCTCTCCAACTAATTGATAAATGATTTAGGCTAATATGTTAAATGATTTAAATAGCTGAAATTCACATTGTATTAATATAAAAAGTTATTAAATCATTTATAATTCAACTTTATATTTCTTTTAATTTAAAATATATTGATAAATTATACTTGTTAAATAATTTATAATTAAATATATCATTTATATTAAATTTTAAATCTATTTTTTTTAGATTTAATGATAATTTTGTCTAACTTATATTAATTTCATTATTTTTATTAAATATTAAAATTTAATTATTTTTAAAAAGTTTACTAAAATCACTATTGAAATTTCAAAACTTTAAAGATATTAACATTTATACACAATTCAATTAAAAAACTCAAACTTACATAACTTAGAAGGCTCTCTTATATATAATTTATTTAGTTAAAAAGCATTTAATTTAAACAATTTGTAAAATTGTCTATCATTAATACAAATCTAGATCCATTTTAACTCTTTTTCTACTCAAAATGAATTAAATCACCATGGAAAATACCATGGGTTCTCATAAACTCACAGCTCAAAAACTGACTTGACCAAGTCAAATTTACCATAGCTACCCAACAAAAATTAATTAAAAAAATAATAACTTTTTATTTTAATATAGGGTTATTTTTATCTTTATTTCAAATTTACCTTAACTACCCAACAAAAATTGATAAAATAAATAATAACTTAGAATAATAACTTAGAATTTTTATTTTATTTTAAGTAACCAAAATTATAATATAATATATCAAACATTTCACCCAAAAATAATGAAAAAAAATGTAATTAAATTAATTACATTTTACACCATTAATATTATTAAACATTTACCTAATCCATTAATATTATTAAACATTGACCTAATTACATTGTACACCATCAATATTATTAAACATTTACCTAATTACATTGGACACCATTGAACATTTGAAAAAAACTAAGGAGAAAGTAGAGTATCAACATGAACATTAAAGACCAGCACCAACTTTGAAAGAATTTCTTCGCTATCAGGAGCCAACTCTAAATAAAGCCACTCCAGATTTAGTGACATGTGCAGGTGTGTCATAGCTTTTATTACTCTGCCATATAGTGCATACATCTCGCTCAATGTTGGGAATTGATATGTAATTTGCAACCACCTTGTCTCTTTCATGATAAGCTCCAGGGCAAATATTGTCACAATAATACAATTTCAGGTACAGGAAAATATTAAAAGACTCATTGTAGTAAACAAATAGAAAAAAGAAATCTAAGTTATTTTATACTGGTTATTTTTATTTTAATTAGATTTCGAAACTATTTTAAAATTTGACGAAAAAAATATTAAATAATTGACATCGTTTTTATCAATCAAATTCAAAAATATTCTATATGCAAAAAAATGTACAATCACATTAAATTCAACTACTTTAAATACTTTGCAAGAGAAGTTTCGTTATATGTTTAAACACTTATATTGGACTTTGACGGAAGAAACGAGAACATAAGGAGTCAAGACACGTTCTATGGTGGATGTGCAATAACCATCAAAGTTGGCATCCTTTTCATTGTGCAATTTGTTTATCGAAAATCTAAGTAAGATGTTGTAGAGCTTGATATCCACTCTTTAGGCATTGAACCATACCTCTTTCTATTTGATTTCTATTGTTGATTTTTTTAATAAACAGTTAGTTAAAACAACATTAACTGCTAGAACAAAAATAGTGGTGAGATTTTTTTTATCAAATGAGTGAAAAAAGTACCTAGCCTCATTCTTTTTATTATACCTACCCACTGCTAGGTATGCTAGGTAATGCTAGGTATATAGAAATCAATAAATTGTTGAAAGCTTATTATTTTCTTTAGATTTTTTCCATATGGCTTGATTTAAGCCAATGTTTTCTAGAAATTTTTATTTTAAATTATTTTAATTTTATTTTAAATTTTTTTTATTGGACAAGCAACTGAGGAGTCTTATGACAGTTTATTGTTTGCAATTTTAAGTTGGGTTAAAGAATCAAGTTTAGATATAATATATAGAATATGACAAACATTTAATTTCAAAAAACTAATGCTAAATCTCACGTAGAATTAATCTAATAACATTTTTTGTTTGGAGTTTTTTAAGCCTAATTACATACTATTCCATTGCTTAATATTACATAGCCAACTGGCTATTTTGTGTTAATTACATACTATTGCATTGCTTAATATTACATAGCCATCTGGTTCTTTCGTGTCAGTGAGCACTAAATTTGTCTGTCCAGCGAACTTCTTGTCTTAAGTCCTCTGCAGCCAAACCTGGTCATGTACATTCTTTGTCGTGCAGGCTTCTGGTTTTAAGTCCTCTGCAAGGATACACATTCTCAACGAATTGCTATATTTCGAGCCATCGGAATAGCCGTAAAAATCAACCCTATGATCCACCCTAATTTGTCCCTGCTTCATAGGCCTGCAGCCTGCATAATGACTCGCCAAACACTAGTTAATTCAGGCATAATTTTTCAAGTACCAAATTTTTAGGTACTAGATGATGATTATTACTGTCTCGTTCCTTTAGTTCCTCAGCTCTTCAAGCCTCACACTATTCTTATTACAACAGCATATCAACACTCTCTTCCTCTTCATACATGTTGGGTACATATAACAGGCTCCCCCATAAACAATTTGATGGCATTGCTTGAGGCCTCAATGCCTGTGCGCTCTTTGTTTTGCTTTCTTTCTCCATAAAACTAAGGCCATATACAATTTGATGGCATTGCTTGAGGCTTCAGTGCCTGTGCACTTTGCATCTTCCTTTTTTTTCTCCATAGAACAGAGGGAGGGACAGAAAGGAGAGTAATTGTCCATCTGTGCTTCGTTTTTCCTCTATAATCTAATGTTTGCCAAAATTTTATGTGCAATCCTTCAATCAGTGATCCTGTTACTCTTAAACACTTGCTTCGTCAACCCCAAAACTGCTAATGCAGTAAATAATAATCGATTTCGTGTTTTGAATTTCGGGAATTTTTATATAAGAAGTCCCATTTTAACCAAAGCTCACCTAAGGGGAGTCTCCCTAAGCACCCTAGCATTTGCTCAGTTCTTGTTGTTGCTACTTGAAGTCTTTTTGCAAAAGTAAAATGTAGTGGCATAGATTATCTTGTGTTTTATGTTCCCAATGCCAAAATTTTATGTGCAATCTTCCAATCAGTGATCCTGTTACTCTTAAACACTTGCTTCGACAACCCCCAAAACTGCTAATGTAGTAAATAATAATCGACTCCTTTCTACTCGTGTTTTGAATTTCTGGAATTTTTATATAAGAAGTCCCATTTTAACGAAAGCTCACCTAAGGGGAGTCTCCCTAAGCACACTAGCATTTCCTCAGCTCTTGTTGTTGCTACTTGAAGTCTTTTTGCAGAAGTAAAATGCAGTGGCATAGATTATCTTGTGTTCTATGTTCCCAATCCCAGTTTTCATAAATATTGTTTTTCCATTGTTTGCAGAGTTGGTATCTATGTTCTAACAAGATTGATTTGAACACTTTAAGTCAACGTAGAGTGTTACGTTGGTATCAGAGCTCCCCCCTACATAAATAAATCTCACAATCTGGAAGACGCAAGTGGAATTGGAAAACCATCTCGGTAATTGGCTAGTCCTCTTTGCTTTTATTCAAGTTACTCTAATATGTTACCTGGTACAATTATGTTTTGTTCTAGCTCCTTGAATCTCTTGGCTGTATTGACTAAGTTGTTATTTGCAGCATCATGGTAGTTCACTGTGCACTTAATTTGAATTCCTCTTACTTAGGATGCACTCTTTCATTCATTTCATTTTCTTTATTGATACAGCCATATCTGGATTAAATCTCAACCACTTAAGGATTAATATCCAAAACCTACCCTTGATATTGACTGTCCATGGACAACCCAAGAGGGATTCCTTTCTGTGCTAATCGTCTCGAGCAACCCAAGAGGGATTCCTTTCTGTGCTAATTGTCTCGAGTAACCCAAGAGGGATTCCTTTCTGTGGATTCCTTTCTGTGGATTCCTTTCTGTGGTAATCTTTGAAATGCATGGCAGCAGATAGCATTTAGGGACAGAGTGCCCAACGCATCCATGAACCAACGAACACTTAACCAACTTGGAATTGCATCTGTGTCCATTGCTGAAGTCAGTTGCAACCTCTATAAGAGTAGCTTCTGACCATGCTCACTTTATCAGTTACGCTTCCACTTGCGCCTTTAGTTAAAAGAGACACTTCTGCTGAGCCTGCGATAGAACCATTTCAGTGCACCATATAGTGTTACATCCAGTACCGTAGCACTTAATCTAAAGGAACCCTTATCTGAGGTTCATATCTTGGGCCCGCAAAATCGGACCTCGGTATTCTCTATGCCAAGCTCCTCACTATGGTATGTCACCCCCGGTATAAACGAATCAAGGGCAATCTTAGAAGCAGACAGTTTAGTAGGATAAAGAAATCATATTTGAAGCCACACTTGGGTATGAACTACCACCACTCTACTCACCCCTTGATATTGTACTAGCACTGAAACTACTAGTACTTCCTCCTACTACTGCACGAGGCTGACTACAACTGCTAGAATAATGATTGTACCAAGGCAAATAGAAAGCAAAACCAGAAAAAGAAAGTACCATATGACTTATGGATGTCAGAGTGGTCAACACTGGGCTAGCTCTGTGGTTTCCTGACATTACCTCTTCGACAACGGGGGTTCAGAATCTCGGCTTCCTTCATTATCAAGAAGAAGACAGTTTAGTAGGCTAAAGATTCAATCTGGATTGTCTTACAGTTCTCGATGATAGATTTTTACTGATGAAAAGTAGTTTCATGTTCTAACTCTAACCAGGGCACTATGCTTTGCTAATCATAGCACTATGTTTTTATACACCTATAGGGTGTTATAATATATTCTTTTGGTTCTTTGGACTTCTTTGGAGAGAAAATCTCGTCTAAAGTTCTTTAGTGCAGTGTGTTACTATCACTGGTCTACTCTCGAGTCTCAACATATGGATGGAAACTTCCCTTCTGTAGATTTGCAACTTGAGGTCACATTGTTCTCCACTGTTCTTTATGGGTTTGAGGTGTGAGGGCCTTGCCTTTGAGACAAACTATGCCAAAATATATAGTGTAGAGACCCATATGCTTCTACATGATCAAGAGAAATAAAACAATTCCGCATGCCATTGTTCAGGTAGAGTTTGTGACCCATTCACTCTGGCTTAAGACCATTTTTAGATTGGTCTAGCTGTTGCATCATATTTGCTATATCTTTGACACAATATTTAGTAGGGAGTGTTATCCATACTTTGCTTTTTATACCTATTAGGCCATAGCCTCAAATAGAGACCCATTGATTGGCTTCATCGTTGAAAGCAGACTCGAATAGACCCATTGATTAGCTCCGTCATTGATGCTTTCAGAGGTTTCAGACCATCGTCAGTCAATTGGCATCTTGGTGGATAGATTTCACATATACAGGCAGGATGTCTAGGCCTGACTTGACCTACCAAGTGGGTTAAAGGGCAAAATGGCCTTTTTTTAGAGATTATTCCCTCATATGGTATGAGGTATTCAACCTGGATTCTCGATTGATCTATCAGTCACAGTGTATGGTCTCTCCATTTGAGCTACAAGGTGTGGGTCTTTGTTCCGTTGGTAGTTCAAGGGCTGCCCTCCAAAGTTCACCATGCCAAAAGGAAGTAGTCAGATAGTTTGTGCCCCTTTTTTCATCGTTTAAAATCCTTGGAGCATCTTTTAAGGGATTTTAGATTTTATAGATCATGCTGGAGGTTGGTGCAGGATTGGCATTTTGTTCTGCTTCATGGGCAGCTTGATTCGTGCACACAGTTTCATTGGTGTGCAGGTCTTCTTGGGGTTTTTCGGTGCTTGGTTTCATGCTTTTAGGGGTTTGGGACTGTATTTAGATTTCAACTTTGATCCACAATCTAGAAGCTTCAATGCAAGTATGCTTGAGGCCAATTTTGTCAATTCTTTTTTTCACTTGTAGCGAAAAGAAGTAGGTATGAAATTATTTGTCAAAGGATACCTCCTAATAAAGGATGTCAAAGAGCTTATTGCTATCACGTACTGAGGTTATTTCTGCCTTAGTTTCTCTCAGGAAGAGGATATGATTCATGTATGTATACACTCTTTTCTTTTGGTTGGTTTTTCTGTTTCAGATACTAAGTACAATAGAGCAAAATTTTATCACTCCTTGTGGACTTCCACTAATGAGGCAAGGTAATTTGCCTATTCTCAATTCTACACTACATATTAACAATGTAAAGCCCATTGCACAGTGTGTATAATAAATTTGCAATTTTTGGATTTTACACTACATATTAACAATGTAAAGCCCATTGCACAGTGTTTTTAATAAATTTGCAATTTATGTAAAACATACCTGGGTAATTGCAGAGATCTTATAGATAATTTATAAACCTTGAGTGAGTAATGTGAAGTAGCATTAAAGTCATTTTTTTCAATATAACAATAGTGTTTTCAATGGCCCAGAACAAATGGGAGGTGCAAGTCATTTAAGCATTCAAATATCATTGTTGTAAAGGCCTTGCAGGGGCTGGGGTTCAATGTTTTATTGTCTGCTTCACTGTTCGACTATATGCAACTGTTTTCCTCTTACTCATATCTTTAATATCCGGGTTTGCTCTCAGAAAGGAAGGTTCTCATCTACATTTACATCGAAACTCTGTTTTCTAGCCCAAGCAAAATTTGAGGAATGAAAAAAACTCTTGTGAAAACAATACCTATTTGTATACACTGTCATCAATGCTATTTATTTCCATGATTTTCCTATCTTACCTATAGTATATCTTTTTTTTCTTCGAGATTTTTATTTGAGAAATGAACTGATTAGTTAGTCCTAAACTACCTTTGAACTATATATATGTGTATGTGGGCATTAAACTACCCTTGAGGTATATATATATATATGTGTACGTGGGCATTAAACTACCCTTGAGGTATATATATATGTATGTGGGCATTAAAAAGTAACTTGAGAAAGTTGTGCTCTTCACAAAATCTGAACATGATCCATTGGCAGAGCTTGTAAATAAATGTTAAGGGATATAATGGCTTTGACTGTGTCAGAAAGTTTCAGTGAATAAAAATGATGGCTAGATTGAACATATTTGAACGTATAAGAAAATGATCTTTGCTTTTGAATACCGAATTATTCTCAGCTGATTTGTCTGGTTTAATAAGATGACCATATTCACATAGGTTTATTGTATAGAACATCTATAATCTATTAAGAAAATAAATTATTTGTTGGGTAGGTATGTCGTTGCATCGCAGCCTTGTTGTTCTATCGAAATCGTTTTCACTCATGGGTTAAACAAATCACACATTTGCTTTTATGGTCTGGGGATAAATATTAAGCAACTTGTAAATTAGTTAACCATACCATCGTATTTACTACTGGCTATAATATTTGACTAGTAATTATACCTAGAGTGTGCAGTTTATATATAGCACACTTGATACATATCTTAAGTTACAACCTTAAAAACTTTCCAATTTTGAAAGTAAAAGCGTCCTAGTTGAGTCAGGTCACAAATTTTGGAGGAAGTAGTCTATTTTATTCCATTTTATTATATTTGTCAATCAAGCCATAAAATCATGTTGGGCACTAGGACTTCTATTGTTGATTTCACATGGTTTAATTAAAAACAATGAACTAAATTATATTTAGATGCTAGCATTCTCAATAATTGATTAAGATTGAAAACTTTCTTTGAATCTTGCACTTGAGACAAATCAGATGGAAGAAAAAAGCAATCATATTACCATAGGAATCAAAAGGGTTATGGTAAAATGGGATCCAGTTATATGAGCAAATCACAGTAACAAGTACCTAACAAAAATACTTTTAGGAAAATGTTTATAGGGCTTAAAATGCATTGGGAGTAAAAGGGCTAGTTGGCCTCTTTTCTGTGGTGGATACCTTTGAAGTAGTATTCCACATGGTAAGCACATTCTCTGGCCTCTCTGCAATAAGATATACATTTGCTAAAAATCATTAGAACTTCATAAAATCTTCATTTTCCACCCATTAATCCCCACCCTAAATCCATTTCTATCTCGTTTCTCAAATCAAAATAATTTAAGACCTCGAAAATATGAGTTTTTTTCCTCAGCATAATAATATAGTTCTGAGATGACACGCAGGAGTGATCTGAGAACTTCACGTGCAATTCCTTAATGTAGCACCATATACTTTGCCTTGTATCACTCACTACGTTGTACTTTTCCTTATATGACTTACTGCAATGTAATAGACTAAGCCATGCCTATTATTCTAGCTAGACTTAATTTTATGATTTTGGAGCCTAAAAGTTCTTTTAAATCTAAGAACCGTTGTGTATATGGGATTGATGTTGTTCATGGTCACAACAATGTCTATGGGGCTACCGTCTTCCCTCACAATGTTGGGCTTCGAGCTATCAGGCAATTAGAGTATCAACTCCATTTTTTCTTCACAGCATTTCCTTGCAACTAGAAAATGTCATGGCTAATGATTTAAACAAATGAGTAGGTTGAGTGGTCGGCTATATTTCATGAAAACCCTTTATCTCTGGACAATACTAGAGAGCTTGGGCCTATATCCGTAGGCATTATTTTTTCATCGTAAGTAGTATTATGATTTGGAAAGTGCCAAGGGCCACTCTGATTGCAATGAGAAAAATGTTAGGAGACAATGATTTGACAAGTAACTAGGGTTATCTGAATAATTATGGGAAAAATCTTGAGTAACTGAATTGGGATAATAACAGAATCAGGGTGAAAATGTTGATGTTTAATATATCATGGGAACTCTGGCTTCTGATTACTGCCCTCAAAATCAAAATCTTCTAGAATGTTTGGCTAACAATTTGTATCAACGTTTTATGGATACAGGGATCCCGATCTGGTTAAAAGAATTGGATCTGCCATAGCTCTGGAAGTTCGATCTACTGGCATTCAATACACATTTTCTCCATGTGTTGCTGTAAGACTCTGGCATGGAAGTGCTCGATGGAAGTTCATTCAAAAATGAGAGTCAAGTTTTCACTGTTTAGAATGTCTTGTTTGATGCGAGCAGGTTTGCAGGATCTTTACAAAGGGGGTGTCGTATGTGGCTGGATAGTAAGTTTCAGACTTTTTGTTTTATCCCTACTTAGAACATAAATTTCTTTGATCAATCAATTGTACCACAGTTTTCTATATAATTGGACATTAAGCTGCAAACCTTTTGCTTTATCCATGCTTAGAATATGAATTTCTTTGATTAATCAATTGTACCATAGTTTCCTGAAATAGTTTTCTAACCATGTGATTTATTGATGTTTGTCAGGTCAAATATTGTAGCGTGTGCTAAGCACTTTGTGGGCGATGGTGGAACAACCCAGGGTGTCGATGAGAATAACATTGTCAACAATTATAAACAATTAGTCAACATCCACATGACCCCCTATTTCGATGCCATTGCCAAAGGAGTCTCCACCGTTATGGTTTCTTACTCTAGTTGGAATGGACAGAATATGCACACTAACCATTTTCTCATTTCTCAGGTTCTAAAAAAGTAACTTAGCTAATAGAATTCCCAAATTTATTTTATATCGTATTGCATATTGTAGATTAGTAGATTGATCTGAAATTTAATTTTCATTACTAGTTAAAATCATGTACATACTCTTATGACAAATCAACTTTCCTTAGAAGCATTAGTTAGTTAAAAAACAAATGGAAGCCATTAGAATTCTCTGTATTTCAAATATCGGACTAAATCAGATTTGGGCGTCTTAATGTATTTGAATTCTATTTCCTGTGCTTCAAAAGATTTGTAGGCTCCAGGCTGTGATATATATCTAGTGCTTTAAGCAAAGACCAGTTTTCAGTATACCTGGCCTCATTTCTCTAGTTTGAAGCGATGCAATTGGGAGTGGAGTCCCATTAATATTCTATAATTGCACTTCAAATCTAAACTCCTAATGAATTCTGAGTGCAGGCATTGAGGGTGTCTTCAGTCTCATATATCACTGTGTAGTTCATTATATTATTTTCAAATGTTTGTTAGGATCCCCATTTAGCTTAATAATAACGAATGTAAACACATAATTTAGGAAATTTTAAGGTGTAAATTTCAGTCTTCAATTAATTTTGTATTTTCTAAAATGATTTGACTAGGATAAAAATATTTTACATTAAAAATCTCCAAATCTTTTTAAAAGCTATATAAAATCCTTAAGAATTCTAATTTTTTTAAAAACTACATGCTCAAACATGTTATTATTAGTATTTTAAAAATTAATATTCATAAATTTGGAATTAACTTATATCTATGCTAATAGACTTGCCAACTTGAAGCATTGGCTTCTTTGAAAGCTGAAATTCAAAGCCTTTCACACATTCATATGATTCCTTAACCAGAAAACCAAATCCAGGTATTTGGCAATGTATCTACCATATACTTTTCATTTCAATGGCTTGTTAACATACTTGCTATAGGGGTGCAGAGTGGGGTATAGAAAATATAATTGGATGCTGCTATACGGGTGCAGGGTGGGTTATAGAAAATATGATTGGATCCTGATGTGGTTTTCCTATTTCATAACCATAGAAGGCAAAAACTATAAAGACACTTGTATCTGGTTGATGTATAGAAATTGCATCAGATACATGAATTGTCAGCACTGTGTGCATATATTTGTAGGGCAATGATAAAGGCACTCAGTACAGATCTGGCATATATTACTATTCAGCTGAGTAGGAAAAAGCTACACGAGAATCAATGGAAAGGCACCAAAGGTCACTGCATAAAGAGATCGTGATAGAGATCCTGCCAGCGAAGAAGTTTTACAGAGCAGAAGAGTATCATCAACAATACCTGGAAAAGAGATCGGCTGGTGCCAAACAATCTGGGGCCAAAGGATGCAATGATCCAATTCGATGTTATTGTTGAATAGTGACTCGATCAAAATTAACTGGACTTCTTTCAAAATTAAAGTATTTGTATCTTTTTGTTTAGTCCAGCTAGATATTACAACAGAGTGCTGTATAGGGGAATAGGGGAGTATTATGGTGGTGAAAATTTTGCGTCATGCCTCAACCATCCATCTTGGATAGTGTCATCCGATATCAAGCTCTTAAAGATGATTTTGATTTCAAGCTGGTAAAGCTCAGGGCTCAAGTATAACTCTATACTTATCTTTATTTGTAATCCTGCTGTCAAAATAAGTTTAGCTTATCTAGTTAGCTATGTTGTTAAATGTCATTTGGATTTTAGTTGAAAGAAACAGAGGAAGAGATGAATTGTTTCTGTTCTCTGCATATTTATTGATATAATTTGATTCTCTTCAAAAGAAACTTTATGAACAATGATAGTTAATAGTTCATAACTTTAGGACTATTATCTTCTCTCAGGAAATATGGTTTCTAAGAAAGAGTACAATGTACTTATAATACTCTTGTACAAAAGGAATTCCTATTAGACATTGGAAGACTGTTTGTGGGATATGGAGTTAGACTTACTTGTTTTATTGTATGTTTCTGAACTTGATTAAATATGCCATTAGAAGACTGTTTGTGGAATATGGAGTTGGACTGTTTTCATTTTTTGGATGCAAGAATTGACAGTATTTTCTCTTGGCATCATGCCCTTGGGCAGGGACTTGTTACTCGCAACCCATCTTGTTAAAATATCAATCCACAGTCCAAGCGTATTTTACCAAAAAGGGTAAAACATAAACAAAACAAGAGACATGACTACATGGTTAATAGAACAAGAAATAGGACTCAAGGTTTCTGGCGAATTATAAGCGTAAATCACCTCAGTGACGGCGTACATTACCACTATAAAATTGAGTTTTGGAGATACAAAACCTACTTTACTAGAAATAGGAAACATAAACATAACTAGAAACAAAACAAAACTAGAATCATGACTATAGAATTTTGACGGATAAGCAACTTGAACCCACCCATCTCCCTGAATATATCATGCGCTTAAAAACTGGTGGTGTTGTAGAAGTGTAATCCCAACAGAGGAATGGAAATGATAATAGGAACAAGAACTGAATGGAAAAGAGGTATACTAGTCACGCCTCTACTGACATTGATCTGAACAATGTTGCATGTCATCAAATGGGTATGTAGCACAGGGTAGAGAAGTCCATCGGTCAGGGGTAGACCTAATCTTCCATTCATTTCCCATCGTAGTTTTAACAAAAATTTACTTGGGAATATCGACATCCAACCTAAACCGTTCTATTGAATGACATATGGCAAGCTATTAGTTATTTCAAAAGTGAAAAACTCTACATAAGCCACCAATAAGGCATTGGTTCACTAGTGAGGTCAGCAGAGTTTAACCCAACCACCAGGCTTCACTATCACTGTTGTCCACGCCACCTAAATGGCATAACAGGAAAGCACCGGGCGATTTTGGTAGAAAAATTACCATCCAGACTTATCACCTAAACCAACGGAAGTCACTCATGGGCAAGTTTTTTGCATTAATTCTTATAATTAAACAATAAAAATAAAATGTAGTTACCTACCTCTTGAGTGGGTTTAGTATCCTCTGGAAACCTCTCCTCTGGCACAGAGCCTCGATCCTGCTTGTCTCAGCTCACATCCATTTCCTCGGCATCTGATTTCATTGCTCCGGAACTCTCGGAACCCTGTGGTACAGGCAAATCCGAGGCCTTTTTTGTCTCTCGACATTTATAGGGACGACTGGATCATCACAATCCACCTGTGGCAGAGCATCTAGATGTTGACCTCCTACAGTCTTGGGACATTTTATTTCCTTGTCTTAATCAATGCATTTTTGCTCTCTTCTCTGCTTAATTTCTTCACTGATTTCAGGGTCGGAAAGACACCTGTCGTCTTCTTTGTCACATAACCCATACCTTCGGCTCCATCTTCCTCTGCGGAATCTTGTACATACAGCCTCTTGAGTGCCTCTTGCACTTGTCTAGAAGTATTTTAAAGTTGCAAAGAGTGATGGAGGCTTGGGGATGGGCCATCGCACAGGAGTGTGGGGAACCTTGTGCAGATCCCTTCGTAGAATGAAACCACCACGATTGGAGGCACCTAGAATCCAATTTCTTGTATTCAACCAAATGTATCAAATCAAACCTGCGACAACATGGCCGCGACCTTCCTCTTTCTTCCTTGGAAAAACCCTGCAACGTGAGGGAAATGAATAAATTTTGATCTTTGAGAAACATAATGGGATGATATGGCGACCTTCCTCCCTGGAACGCGAGGGAAATGAACAAATTTTGATATTTGAAAAACCCTGGAACGCGAGGGAAATGAACAAGTTTTGATATTTGAAAAAGCAGAAATGCGGTGAAACCTTGAATGGAAATTAAATTAAATGCTTTTGTGTTTTTCAATTGGAATTAAATTCCATTAAATGAAATGTGTAAGTGTTTTCTTTGGCTTAATAGGGAGGTATTGCTTAGGGTAAAGAATTATTAATGATATGATGCTTGTTTCTATGTAGGGAAAATTATTTGAGGGGATTTTGGTTGATTTTTCAAAGTAATTATGTTACATTAAAGGTGAATTATGGTGACATAAAAATAAGTTGTGTGTGGTCAAAAAGTGCAGTGAAGTCGTAATGTTATAAGATTAATGATTATTTGTAATAAAATGTTTGGTTTAGTAAGGCTAACTAATCTATGGAGATGCTCCAATATTAGATAAGAAATTGTAGATAGAACATAAATCAAATGGAAATAAGGAATTTGTCTAGAGAAGATCATATGGAAGAATCCGAGAGGAATTTCCATGGCGGTTTAACCCTAGGGTTTTTTCTGGTGCGAAGATGGGTTTTCACCTGCACCTTGGAGCGATAACAGCGTGAGGGAATGGTCATAACGCTAGCAAATAAGGGTCAGTACACCTGGTTTATATTTATCTGCGGCGGTTTGGCAACTTATGGTCTCGCGGGTTTTCTCGGTCAACTAGTAAGGGAATCAAATGGTGGAGGTGAATGTTTTGTTCAGTTGGGCCAATGTCTCTCGGAGGGTGTTGTGCACAACATCACATGGGGATAGTATAACGGAGTACATGTGAACATCATTTTGTATCGATGAGGAACTTGTGGATTATTCTTCTCATTCTATGGAGGCTTCCCAAATTTGGGTTGAGGGGCCACATCAACACCAAACTAGGGTTTCACCGGTGATACACCATGAACTGGAAGTCCATGTCAACGCATTTACCTCAGAGATGGATGATGTGAAGGTTTCCCTAAATTCCCTAGGGTTTTCCCACCCGGGGTCGATGGTAAATCCAAACTTTCTTCAACTACAGGAGGACCAGGCTCAACCGGTCCTGAATATCCCATCACCATCGGAGTTAGATTACTGGGAACTCGAACAACAGGGTCTCGCGACAAATGTATAGGGGGCGTCTTATGTGGTGGTTGGGGGCACGAGCGTTCATGGGACTAATACATATGGCTTTGTAAATACTGGGAATAATGTACCATGCTCATCAGGAGCAGACCCCCAAGGCTAGCGACCTGCTCCTGTGGCTCGCACTTCAGGACGTTTTGATGGCATCACTCGTCAGGAACCTGGTATTGAGGATACTAGAGCAACGGATTCGGATGAGTATGATTCACCAGAGGACGAACAACACCCCATAGACCACGCATAGAGAACGGGGGGGGAGAAAAAAACAAAATGCACCAAGGTGCATGAGAAGGGACGTCTATTGGTATTCGGAGAAGGTATCAGTATGGCCCAACAAGCTAGACACCTTCAAATTGTATGTCCCTTTCTGAAAGGGGCTTCCTCCTTACAGTCATCTAAGAAATCTAACCACAGTTGGAGGGACCTTAAGGAGAGAAGGGGATCCAAAAATTCAACTAGACAAGGAAGAGACAACCCACAACATCTTAATACATTGAACAATAAATCTTAATGCATTCAGAGCATATTCTTTTGGATTAAATATTCCTCTACACGTTTCACTATAGAAGTAGATATGTCCCTCTAAAGTTGATCTAGTGTCTACTAGTAGATCTGTGCTTAAGGTTGATTGCTACCTTGTTCCATGAATTCGGATAAACTTTGGGACCTCTTTTAGTAGACACTCAAGCAACTTTGGAGGGACATATCTGCTTCTATAATGAAATGCATAGAGGAATCTTTAATCCAAAACAATATAATCCCAATGCATTAAGATTTATTTCTTAATGCATTTATCTATGCTCAATATCATCTTTCTATTTGTCGTGGTACTCACAACTTTGAGCCCAAGAACTAGCATGAGGATAGGGGATATCGGTTGAGCCATATATAAGGGATATTGGCCCACAATGTGGATAGCATAGGAGGAAGAAACCTAGCGATTAGGTCAATTTTGAATAATGGTTTTGGCATATGACCATTATTAGCTTAGTGAGAATAAATTAGATGATGTGGGAAATGTGTGGGTTAACCCAATTCATTGTGGTCACTAATAAGTCTTGATTGTGGTTTGATGATTTGTCATCATGGTTAAGTAGAGATCTATGCTTAAACACAATTTTGGAGCTCAACGCTAGTGTATGAATTATGGTGCATGTACTAAAATAACTCTGGATAGAGAGATAGAAAGAGGGAGTGAGAGGGATAAGGATATGTATAGAGGGAGAGAGGGATAAAGATATAAAGAGAGAGTGTGCATGAAAGAGTAGTAGATAAAGAGAGAAGCAGAGGAAGAGATAGAGAGGGAGGAAGGGAGAAGGAGAGAGGGAGTGAGGGAGAGAGAGGGAGAGGGAGGTAGCGAGAGATCTAGAGAGTGGGAAAGCGTGGGAGAGAGAGG